>WNWU01000020.1:13356934-13380790 GCA_012654045.1 Ptyas mucosa
ATCCCCCAGCTGGCTGGGGGATTCTGGGAGTTGAAGTCCACCCATCTTCAAGCTACCAAGGTTGAGAAACACTGCCATAGACATTGCAGACTCGAGTCTTTACGGCTTTTTGTGCCGTAACAGCCTAAGCTGCTCCCTTCCCCGATCTTTTTGCGCAGACACGCGCCTCCGACGAGAACCCCACGGGGTTGGGAAGGAATCTCTCGGACAAAAAGTCTGTAGAGATTCTCAATCATCCAAGTCATGGTTGAAAAGAAAAAGAAAAAAACACAAGAAAGTCCAAGAATTGCCTCCTGAAAGAAAAGAAAAAAAAGGACTTCTGGGGACAACAGCCGAGAAGCCACTAGGCGGAGCCATCGAATTGGGGGGGGGGGGGGGGAGAGGAAAGAAAGGGACGAAGACGCAGCGTCTTCTTCGGGGCGGACCTTTTCTACCCGGAACCTTGTTGCTTCTCCTGCGCTACCGGGCGGGAACGGTGACGCGGCAGTATTGGCGGCGCACGAGCAGCGGAGAGGGGCGGGTAAAGGGGCGGAGCTGCCGGAGCCGGGGCAGGACGAGGGTCGGAACGGCGGCAAGGATATGGCGGAGTCCATTGTAAGTTCAAGGCTCGTTGAGGGGGACGAAGCCGGGGAGGGGGGGAAGGCGGGGTGGTGGTATCTCCCTCCTCTCTTCCCTCAGCTCCCCCCCCCCCGCAGCAGGGATTTTTTTCCCCTCCCTCCTGTCTTTTATCATTGTGAAGGGGGGGGGGGGGAGGGGGGAGGAAGGCGCCGCGCTCAGGGCTCCCCCTTGGGCTTCCCCAGCGCCTGCCCGGCTGGGGGCTGACAGCTCTGCCTAGTTGGGAAGATGGGAGGCACCAACCCGCGGTGGGGTTTATTTTCCTGTCCCGTCTCCCTTGCCAGGTTTATGGAAGAGCAAGGGGGAATTGCGGGGACCTCCCTTATTTGGGGGGGGGGGCTGCTGCAACTGAAGATAGGGGCTGTCCCCCCCTCCACCTTCATTGAGTGTTAAAATAGGGGTTTCATTCCAGAGGGGAAGAACTCAGCACATCAGAGCTTTCAAGCCAGTTTTGTAATTTTTTTTCCTTCTCCCCCCCTCTTCCCCCCCAAAAAAGTAGTGTGACTGGGCAAGATGGACCAGAAATGAACAATTTTCAAAAGCAACCCACCCACCCCCACCCCTTTCTCTGAAGAAAATGTGTGGATATATAGCATGGATATATATATGTCCAGTAAATTGGACTGGCTTAACATTTGGGTTTTTTCTCTCTCTTTAGGGCAGGATATATGCAAAAGATTTCAAAAATTAAAAGCTGAGGATTTGGTACAAATACATGATACGTAGAATAAGAATCTTATCTCTAAAGATTTTTTTTCTCTTGAAATACTGGACTACTTAAATATAATTATATAAATACTATAATTCCAAGATGATATGTTCCTAGGAATTGTAGTCTAATACATATAGAAGGCAGCAACAACAACTTGGAAAAGCTGACAAAAGTTTCTGTAACTGTATCTGAATTTTTTTCCTTTCAATCCCTAATTATTTTGGATCTAGGTTCAATATTAACATTACTTGCAATAAATTAAGATAGCTACAGCCATAGGATATATGACTTCCTGCCCACATTCCCATAATTATTGTATCACTTTGCATGCCAGACAGCATAAATCATGTATGTATCCCGGTGGTTCACTTGTTTTGGGTTTTTGACAGTAAGAAACTCCTCAGTAAATAAGTGAAGCTTTGACTATGCTAGAAGTACTTCAATACTTGCTTTATATTAACAACATTTAAGAAGTATCTACAATGATTTTCTTATCTGAATTGGCAAAGGTGAAAAAGGCTTCCCTGTCCTTTATGATCAGTGAGAAAGTTTAGTTAAGGCGTACTGAAGAGTAAGCAGGTCCTACCACAGTTAAAAGCATGTTGCACTTCCATCTTTCTTTTCTATCAGATTTTATTTTAATAAAGAAATAGATAGAAAAATATGTTATGTATATAGCAGGATCAATCCAAATTTTAAAGTTCTCTTTTGGCAGCTAAGTTTGTATAATATTTCATAAAATTGGACAGCACACGTTTTAATAAATTTAGGTCAATTTGCCTTGTTTTATATTAATGGATTGTCAATATCTTTGGTATTAGTACTGGCTACATTGTATTTGGGTCACATTGATACAATTAGTTATATATTGCAAATTGCAGGCAACTTGAGCAAATTTGGCAGGTAATCTGTAGCCTTCCATCTCGGCAGCTAGACTATAATATGAATCAGTTTGATTTAAATTCTACTTTTAGTTGAATTTAATCAGTATTTTGATACAGTGCTTTACAGAATCTTTAGTTTCCTTTTAAAACAGGGTGTCCATGTGGTATCCTTTAAACCACTTATACATCCATTCAAATTATATCTGATTTCTTTATTACCAAAGTTTATACTAAAGTTTCAATTTTATTTATTTTAATAATATATAAAATGTATTTTAAACTGCCAATAACTATGGTATGTATAATTACATAAATATGTAATGGACTATTGCACATTTCAAAGCAAAATTATGGGAGATTATATAATTTTGAAATAAATGCTATTTGCTATTTTTCTCCAAATTTTAAGAAAAAAAGTAATTTAACTACTTACTACAGTTCCAAAATATCACTGTTGCAAAATTCAAGTTTATAAATGACATTTGTCAGGTTTCATGGTTAGCAGTATCTATTTTTTGGAATATCTCCTAAGGTACCAGTTGGTAAATATCTGCACATCCACGTCTGGAAATTGCACTCTATCAGCTTTTCTTTAAAGTATTTTTTTTTAATTATACACCAAACTTTTAAATGTTCCTATTTTTAAAAATACAGTTTCCTCTTGAAATTTGTACCCAATAGAAAGTGGGTGTGTACATGTGTACGCACATACATCATCTAGTTTTAAAGAGATTTTAAGATTTGGACATTGTTCAAGGAGATAATTAATGGTTTGGCATGGTCCTAGGCTTAGTCATTTAGCTGTGTCTCCAGGTGGAATCCTAGCTGGAATTATGGAATCAGCACTTTTGAGGCAAAGGAGTTGAGCTCAATACAAGAGCATCTTTACCTTTTAAAGAATTGCTTCACAATGGTGCTGTGCTGCAGTGTAGTCAGATCCAATTCATATTCAATCTGAAATTACGTATGCTTATTATAATAGACTTATCAAGAAAGCCATATAGAATTTCTTCTTTGCATTATTAACATTTTTCTGGAAGCACGTGTTGGAAAGCTATTATATTAAAAAGTGTTTCAAACATTTTATAGGACATTAGCATGTGTGAATTTCTACCATGTTCAATTCTTACATTGAAGTGAAGTTAGCACCAATTAATCTGTAGAATCTGCCTTTAAATTACATCATCTTTCAAGTATAGATTTGAACTCTGAGCAGTGGCATAGCAAAGGATATAGGATTGTGCACAATGCAGCTTGTCTATCTTTTTAAATTCCATAAGATGATATAATGTAGTGTTTAGTGCTAAATGTTGCCAAAAACAAGCTAGTTTCTTATCAAAGCTAAGCTTGACTTCCTCAGTAAATAGATGCTATTCTTTCTGTGTCCCTATATATCCCACAGGATTGGTGTGACTTTTCATTTTAATGAAGATGGATGACAATTTTCCTTTAAAATGAAGCATGCTAGCAATTAATGATGCAACGTGATGTAATATTCGTTTAACAGTCTGAAAAGCTCATGAATTTTCTTTATAGGCCTAAATTAAAGCTCTGCAAGTTAAAGCTTTGAAACTTAAAACCTTAAAATTCACTGTGTTTTTCTAATATTATGTATCGCTAGCTGAAATAATGAAATTAATAGTTAAGTACAATTCTATTGTACTCCTATTGTAGTCCTATTGTTAAGTACAATCCTATTGTACTTAAGTATTAATTTCATTACTTTGGCTAGCTATTGATGAACTAACTTTTATATGTTAAAAATAACATTCATGAAATGTTACATCTCTCGCATATTCTAGAGTCAGACTTCTGTATATGATATTTTTTTGCCTTAATCATGAACATTTGATGGATGTTATTTTTAAGTTATTTTTGTTTAACTTTTTCCCAAATCTCTAAAATTCCTTACAGATAATCCGTGTCCAGTCACCAGAAGGAGTGAAACGTATTACTGCAACAAAACGAGAAACTGCTGCAACATTTCTGAAAAAGGTATTCTGTTTTTGGCGTATTCTTTGGGCTACCCTAAGATTGTAATAAAAGTTCATCTCACATTGGTTGAATAAGCCAGCCCAAGCATCTATACTGTTTAGTTTTTACACAGAAACTTTTGGTGATGCATTTTCACTTTGAATTTTCACTGAAACTTTATCTGAATTAAAAAAAGCAAAGAAATTCCAGAATCTCTATTGACACTGCTTTTATTAGGCCAAATCAGGCTGACCGAATAGTGTGTATCTCTCTCAATAACTTCATCAGATAAAATTGCAAAACAGTAGGTTGACGTGGGATCACGTTATGGAGTCTACATCTGAATGCAGTGTTAAATTGTACTATGAGTGTCTAGAGAATATATTGTTAGGCTCTGTTTTGAACTTGTCCTGACACGTTGCGATGTATTTCTGTTGAAGGATTGTTTTAAAATATTTGATGGGAAAAGATCTAGTGTGATAAATTACAGCATCTGCCAGTCAGATGTTGTAGAGCAAAAAAGCTTTTTATCTTGTTGAGAGACCAGTAGGATTATTACAGTTAAGGTGAGCAGAATGAGAGACAATTATTGCAATTCAGAATTGCCATGTTAGTTTATTCCTTTAACATTCTATAACTGTTATACAGAATCCCCATCTGCACTCATAAGCATATGTAGTAGGAATAGGATTATATTACATACTGCAGAATTTAATTCCTAATTCTGAGGAATGTACAGATAGACCTATATATTATAATTATTGTAATTATTGACTATGTAGTGAGGACCAGTGTCGTATAACTGGTTAAGGTACTGAATTAGATGCAATGAGACTCTGGTTCTAATCCTTCCTTAGGCACAGAAGCCAATTGGGTGTCTGTAGGCCAGTCACTCACTCAGAGCTGAAAATAGGCTCTCTGAAAAATGGCTGAAGGACATACACCTTGTCACATTATGCATTGATGGCTCCATCATATTAAATCAGCAAGCAAGGTGAAAATAAGCAGGTTTTGCAACCAAACCGAATAAATACTAAAAAGAAAAAGATTGACAGCTTATTTAAGAATGTAAGTAACCAATACAGCATACGCCATAATTTTTTATTGAAAAAGTAATTGTGCTTTTAAACATACATAACTTTAAAGCACTACTTTCAAAGTAATAGCCATGTTCATTTTAATAAAATAAATAGCTCAAAATCATGGTGTAGTTATAACTTAAAACTGAAATACATGTAGTCCTTGACTTACGACCACAATTTAGCCCAAAGTTTTTGTTACTAAGCGAGACATTTGTTAAATGAATTTTGTCCCATTTTACAACCTTTCTTGCCACAGTTTTTAAGTGAATTACTTTAGTTGTTAAGTAATTAGTAACACAATTGTTAACTGAATCTGGCTTTACTCTCCCATTTGCTTATCAGAAGTTCGCAAAGGGTGATCACATGACCCTGGGACACTATAACTGTCATAAATATGACCCAATTGCCAAGCCCTTGAATTTTGATTATGGGGATGCTGCAACGGTTTTAAATGTGAAAAATGGTCTTAAGTCACTTTTTTCAGTGCTGTTGTGATTTCGAACAGTCATTAAATGCTGTAAATTGAAAACTACCTGTACAGCTTTACTAGCAAAGTTTCTCCTGATTCTACACTAAACATCAGAAGCAATAGGAAAACCATGAAGTTTTTTGCTGACCCCTGAGAATCTGAAAATATATACAGTGAGGAAGATCCCATATTCTTCTGATGTAGAAAAGGCACTTCCCCTAACCCATGGTGTTGGTTCCCGAGCTCCATGTTCTGTTCAAAGAGTTCATCCCTGTTGTGTGCGGATAGGATTATGGCAAGCATAAATTTTGCTCAGGCTGGCCATGCTGTCTAGGAGTTGTTGAATCCTAAAATAGAAGGAGTACATTTATGCAAAAGAGCCAGATGAGTTTCTGCAGAGAACAAATTTCAAAAGTATATTGATAGCCACATTTCAATTTAATGTCACTTATTTGGATGTCCAATTTATAAATACCTTGTTAGCTCTAATGAAGTTTTATATTGTATGTATTTGGATATATTGTGAAGCAGTGAATGTTCTTACTAATTTCCTTCTGTATTAAACTAGAGAGAGAGAAAATGTCGAAAGATGTTAGCTTTATTTGCCCCCCTTTTCAACCAGTTTCAGCTGATGATTTGATTAATTTGGTTGAAGCAATATTTTCCTCCACAAATGGATTAAATACAGTTAATCATTAACATTAGCAATCAGGCTTAGTTTCTAAAATCCATCCTTATAGAGCCTTAATTTAAATGTGAACAAATAATTCAAATGTACTGCAGATTCTTTGAATAGCTGTTATAATGTAAGTATGATAAATTACATTCACATTTGTAATATTTACAGCCAGAATAAGATGCTTTTTATCTTGATTTCTATCAATAAATTAATTTGTTTGTATAGGTTGCAAAAGAATTTGGCTTCAGAAATAATGGATTTTCTGTGTACATCAATAGAAACAGGACTGGTGAGATCACATCTTCTCCCAATAAATCCCTCAATTTACTGAAGATCAAGTAAGTATTCAGTAAAATATTGGGGCCACTCTTGGACTAGAGTTGATTGCTGTTGTGTTTTGACAAGTTAAGAGAATGTATTGTGATATCTTTATATGTGTATCTGTTAAATATTTGCCGGGTTCTTGTTTCTTGTATGTATTGTTATGCTATCTAGCTAAAATGGTTTTGGCATTGCATTATATGTATCCAGTCAAAATACTAACAAACAGGAAAATAAAAACTCATAACCACAGAGCTGTCCAGTCACCAAACAAGTAAACCCCATCAATCCCTAAATGCCCATTGCTTTGCAAAAGACTTATTAGGGAGAGTACCAGGTATACTTCCAAGGGCAAAGTGTTCCGGGATTTGGAGGCCATGAAAAGCATTTCTTTTTGGCCTACGACCCTTTGTATTCTCATAAGGGTAGAACCTTGAACATCCCACTCCTCCCACCTTTGAATTCAGGAACCAGCAAATTCTGCCTGGAGGAAATGGTTTTTAAAGTACCCTAGAACAAACCCATATAGAGCTTTATTTATTTATTTATTATTTTTTATTTGATTTATATGCCGCCCTTCTCCGGAGACTCAGGGCGGCTTACAGTGCGTTAATCAATAGCCTTCATACTTTTGTATATTTATACAAAGTCAGCTTATTGCCCCCACAATCTGGGTCCTCATTTTACCTACCTTAGAAAGGATGGAAGGCTGAGTCAACCTTGAGCCTGGTGGGATTTGAACTTGCAGTAATTGCAAGCAGCTGATCTTAATAACAGTGAATTAGTCCACCACGCCACCAGGACTCCTGGTTAAAAGCAGCATTTTAATTGGTTTCAGAAAGCAACCTATACAGAGAATAGAATTACACTTTTATAATGATTCTCACCTAGTGTCATTTTGGCTGCTGCACTCTATCAACTTCTGAATAATCATCAAAGGCAGCCGCCCCCCCCCCACCTCCAGAGCACATGCAATCCCAACATGTCCAAAGAGCATGAGTTATTCTCACCAGGGTTTCCAGGTCTGAGTAGGGTTACAACTGACTGATCAGCCCCTGCGCTCAGTTATAGTGTCTTATCTGCTGCTCCAGCAAGAGCAGGCAGTCCACAAATACCCACAAGCTGCAGACAACCCTGTCCAAAGACTATAGTTTGTTTCTAGCCACCCAGGTCCTCACAACCTCTTGGCTTCAAGTTAGAAAGTGATACACAATTCAGTTACTATCAATGAACTGGTGATATTTCATCCCAAACCGATGGGTGACCTCTCCCATCAGCTAAATGTGATCCAGTAATATATGTAGGCAGACCCAGCCTTAGCAAATAGATACAGTAGGTAGAAACTTACTGCAGATGCTAAAAAGCAATGTGAAAAGAACCAAGCTTTGGAGCACCTATACTGGAGCAGCTACTGGGCTTGATTGCTCCTCCTGTTCCACTGTTGACTCGACCTGGCCAGTAAATAGGAGGAGAGCCATTGCAAAGTAAGGCGCCCAGTTTCTGCCTCCTGTTGATGGTCTAGTAAACCACTATGGTTGATGATTTCAGAAGCCACTGAAAAGGTCCAAAAGGATCAAGAGAGGCACACTCCAACTTTCTAGGTCTCAATCAAAGTCTTCACCAGAGCAACTAGCACTGCTTCTCTGCCATGTCTAAGTCTGAATCTTGACTGAACCTTGAATTCTGAACTGGTGATCTTTTCTATAATGTGCTCCGAAAAAGGAGAATTTGGAGACTGAGCAGTGGTTTTCCACCATGGTGGATCAAGATATGGCTTCTTTAGGAGGACACATCCCACTTTGGTAGTATCTTCACCTTCCTTTAAAGAAATATCTTTGAACCTTACCCTCTCTGCCTGAAGGAACTAGGAGGGAGATGGCTCTGTCACAAAAGTCCTATTTATTTCCATTGGTGCAGCTGTGACATATTTGATTGATTTGCCATCTTGCAAAAGTATGAAGTATCCAGACATGTTGTGGATTACTTGGGATTTGTACTCCATCTACAACAGGTGGGACTCCAAAACAAAATTACCATCTTTTCAGGATACTTGCATATGTATTTCACATAACACAAATAAGTCAGCATGGTTAGGTGGATGAATTGTTTCTCAGGAAGTAAATTGTTCTTTAAAAGTTTGAAGTTTTTGAATGTTTCAAGCCCTGTATTTATAGAAGAGAAAAGAATTTTAAACTCAAATAGGTTATGTAGGCATACCCATGGCATCTATCTGTCCGTCTATCAAATTTATATAGCCACCCATCTCTCAAAAAGTGACTATTCGCTTTCCTCTTGGCTTATTCATTATACGTTTCAGGGTAAAGAAAGGACAATCGTAATTGTTCTTGCTTTTCACTTTAAATATCTTATTCTGTTGTCACTTTTATAACTAGGGAGCAGTCTATTTAATTATGCTTTCTTTTGGAATAACGTTGCTTTTCACAAACTGGTATACTATGATAGTAAAATGTATCTACATAGTCATTGTAGGGTCTATTCCACATTTCAGCAAGAGCAGGCTTGGTGGATCACATTTAGCGTCCTCATTTTCTCCATTGTGATGGGGGCGGCGGGAAGACTAGCCGCAGTCGCACCTTTTCTATAGTCTGAAACTTCAAAAGGCTTTGGTGGGTCTTTATCATAAATACATATGCTGCATGTATTTTATTATAAAGACTTATAGAGTCTATCTGAGGTAAATGCAGCTAGTCTTTGAGTTACAGCCTTTTGTTCAGCCACTATTTGAAGTGACAATGCGCTGAACGGAGGGATTTACAACTGGTCCTCGAGTTCTGGCTATGGTCATGGCAACAAAATTTGAGTGTTTGGCAACCAGCTTGCACCTATGATTGGCTTCAGCATCCCTCAGTCACATGTTTGCCATTTGTCAACTTCCCTGCAGGCTTTTCACAAGGAAAGTCAAGTATGTTTTCACCACCACCCCCCTTAGTCTTTTTGGCTCGCACACACCATGCCCTTCTTTCCCCCTTCGTTTGCATGCACCCAGCACCCTCTGCCTCCATCTTCCAGTACTCGTATGGACTCATTCACACTCACTCACTCACTGACTCACTCACGCACGCACGCATGCATGCATATACACCATATTGTCTTTCAGTGTCTTCCCTGTGATTGCATGGACCCCTCACCCTCTTTCCTCATTGTCCCTCCAGTTGTACATACATATGAACCTTATGTTCTCTTTCCCTGGCCTCCATCACTCACACTTATGATCTGTGCTGAGCCTCTTCAGGGTCTCTCTCACTCCCTGCAACACCTCTGTACTTTTTACCTGGGACTCCCTCTGCTTCCTGCTTAATGACCCACACCTCTGGGTTATGACAACAGCCAGACTGAGGATTTCTGGTTGCTAAGTGATGCAATCGGGCAGTGTCATATTTTACAACTGCATTATTTAGCAATGGCAACTCCATTTCCAATTGCAGATGTAACTCAAGGGCTACCTGTACATGCTGTGCTTATTTAACACATTTATATATTGCTCACTCAATTTTGATGGTACATTACTACAATTAAAGTAGCAGCTATTAAAATATGGCATAGCATGTTTAATTCCTAAATGCCAATTGAAACGAGACAAAACCTCCTCACTTTTTTTCTATGAAACGTAAAAGTAGGAGACTGCTCTATTTCCCTTGAAGGTACTTTTTATTTGGAGCAGGCAATTAATTCGTTTCTCCGTCAACCCTTGATGTTACTGTTCAGAGAAGAAAAGCTAACCTTGGTAGAATAGGTTACTCATCATTTCCCTTGTGAATCATCCTTAGTCTACTAGTGTTTGGCAGCTTGCCAATAATTGTAGGCAGAAAAAGGCAGAAATCTGAAGCTGTTTAGAACTTATTCTTTCCTTGGTCTGTTCTTATCTTGAATAGGATGGGGAGGTGGTAGTCCTTTTGCTACCATTATAAAAATGGCTCTTTGGGAAATGACATCTCAGAAAAATGCAGCTTCAAAAGAGCCAGCATTATTTGTCATGAGATAAAAAGAAATGATGTAAAAACTGAGAAGTTCTTCAATCGCAGTCCTCTGTGCATTTATCTCACAATAACGTCAATTGAACTCAGGGAAACTTACTTGCAAGTAAATAATCATAAGATAATTCTACTGTATCAGTACACTTTCGGTTTAGATCCAGTTTTCCTTTGATCTAAATTCTGCTCACAGGAAAGTCAGTTGCAAGAATGGGGAGACTGTTTACTTGATTATGTCTGTAGTTTCCTGAAAACTGTTTCAGAAACTTGAGGCACCATTCAGAATAGTTCAGAAGATGGTCCTGACAGCTTGGAAGAAGAAGAAAGGAGAGTTCAGAGAAGATTGTCTCAATTTTTTTGTAGAATGCTTCGGCGTAATCTCACTCTGTTCTGTAAATGGAAAAGATGGTATAATGAAATCTGTAATCTGTACAATTGCCAATCCTGTAGAGTGTCCACCTAAAATCCCCCTAAGTACTTCCAAATTAAAATAGTTTGATGCGGTTGAATGTCATTCTGAAATTGATAATTGTGTAACAGTTCTAATTTTTTCTAATACTTTTGTTTTTTGTTTTTGCAGACATGGAGATATGCTATTTCTTTTTCCATCAAGCGCACCTGGCTCTTCCTCTGAGAACATGGATACCTCAATTTCTCAAGGAACACGCCCACTAGGTGTTCCCCAGGTGGTAGAAGATGAAATTGATCAGTACCTAATAAAACAGGATGGGAAAATTTATAGAAGCAGAGACCAACAATTGTAAATATCATTGTGTTTTCTTATTCCACAAAATTCCTCACAGTTTGCTGTTTGTTTCCTGTTTTCCTTCTCTGTTCCCCATTCTCAAAGGTAACTAAAGTAATCCCATGTCAATTCGTGCTGAAGCACTTTCCCACAATTTGGTAGTAATTTAGTTCTCTGAGATGGGTTGATAATAGCTGAAGATGCTACATGTTTTAGCGCTGCTTATGTGGAACAACTCAAAAACCGATTCTTTCTTTAGAAATTTGGAAAATTGATGTATTGATCTTCAGAACAGGCCATGGGGGAAAAATGGTACTGGCTTTTGTAGGAAAGTCAGCCTTATACTGTATAGTAATGAATACATGGCTATGTGTTCAGTAAATATCCACTCTGAAATTCTCACAGAAAGTAGCCTCAGATAGATTTGTAATCCTATTCCTTTAAAAAAAAAATACATTACTGTTGTTCATAAAGAACACTGACAGCCATTGAAAAGGCCTGATCCATGTTAATTGTTGTTAGACCTTACCTGACCTTCAAATCATTTAGAGCTTTGTAGAATGAAGTGCATCATAGTAATCATTTGTTAAAAGCACATAATGAAATAATATTGTAGCTTACTACTTGAGTAATCCATTTGTTTCCATCTAAAATCTTGGAATGCCACAATTTGGCCTATGTCCTTACATCTGTACTGTAGACGTAATAATAATAGACATGAATAATTTCAGCCAAGTCTGGGTAAAATATGGAGTAGCTTCTTAACTTTAGCCAAACTTAAGTTGTGCAAGAGAGCTGTAAACACGTAGTATAAGCTTGATTTGCTTTTATTAAATACAATTGCTTATTCAGAATTCCAGTATTCTCAGTAAAAGTCCTGTCTATCTTGAATTTAATCATTGTGGTTGGACTAACTGGATTTCTACCCTGTTTCCCCCAAAATAAGACATCCCCTGATAATAAGCCGAATCAGGCTTTTGAGCGCATGGCAATAAGGCCAAGCGCTTATTTCAGGGTTCAAAAAATATAAGATAGGGTCTTATTTTGGGGGAAATGCGGTAGTAATAGCAGCAAAGGATGAGAAATATTTAGTCAACTAAAGTACAGAAGCCCTTGATTTAACATTATGAGTTATGGGGAAGAAGCTTCTGAAGTGGCAACTTCAATATTTGTAGGCCGTAAACATAGGAAGTAGCCCTCACTGGATCATCTATTGCAAACAACCTGGCTCTTGCTGAGAATGACACTGGATGGCTGATTAGTTTGAAAAAAAAAATCCAATTTAATTGAACATTTAAAGCATGTTTAGAATTGCGTATCCCAAACATCAACAACATGAAAGATTTGAAATTGCCACTAACAAATATAGGGTGGTTTATGCCCGTGCAAGAGCAAAATTGATAATTTATCAATGCTAAGTTATAATATTACAGACGTTACCCTTAAGTTATATACAGTCATGGCCGTAAATGTTGGCACCCCTGAAATTTTTCCAGAAAATGAAGTATTTCTCACAGAAAAGTATTGCAGTAACACATGTTTTGCTATACATATGTTTATTCCCTTTGTGTGTATTGGAACAAAACCAAAAAAGGGAGGAAAAAAAGCAAATTGGACATAATGTTACACAAAACTCCAAAAATGGGCTGGACAAAATCATTGGCACCCTTTACTTAATATTTGGTTGCACACCCTTTGGAATAAGTAACTGAAATCAGTCGCTTCTGATAACCATTAATAAGCTTCTTACACCTCTCACCCAGAATTTTGGACCACTCTTCCTTTGCAAACTGCTCCAGGTCTCTCTTATTGGAAGGGCGCCTCTTCCCAACAGCAATTTTAAGATCTCTCCACAGGTGTTCAATGGGATTGAGATCTGGACTCATTGCTGGCCACTTCAGAACTCTCCAGTGCTTTGTTGCCATCTATTTCTGGGTGCTTTTTGATGTATGTTTGGGGTCATTGTCCTGCTGGAAGACCCAAGATCTCCGACGCAAACCCAGCTTTCTGACACTGGGCTCTACAGTGCGACCCAAAATCCGTTGGTAATCCTCAGATTTCATGATGCCTTGCACACATTCAAGGCACCCAGTGCCAGAGGCAGCAAAACAACCCCAAAACATCAGTGAACCTCCACCATATTTCACTGTAGGTACTGTGTTCTTTGTAGGCCTCATTCCGTTTGCGGTAAACAGTAGAATGATGTGCTTTACCAAAAAGCTCTATCTTGGTCTCATCTGTCCACAAGACGTTTGCCCAGAAGGATTTTGGCTTACTCAAGTACATGTTGGCAAACTGTAGTCTTGCTTTTTTATGTCTCTGTGTCAGCAGTGGGGTCCTCCTGGGTCTCCTGCCATAGCGTTTCATTTCATTTAAATGTCGACGGATAGTTCGCGCTGACACTGATGCTCCCTGAGCCTGCAGGACAGCTTGAATTGCTTTGGAACTTGTTTGGTGCTGCTTATCCACCATCCGGACTATCCTGCATTGGCACCTTTCATCAATTTTTCTCTTCCGTCCACGCCCAGGGAGATTAGCTACAGTGCCATGGATTGCAAACTTCTTGATAATGTTGCGCACTGTGGACAAAGGCAAATCTAAATCTCTGGAGATGGACTTGTAACCTTGAGATTGGTGATATTTTTCCACAATTTTGGTTCTCAAGTCCTCAGACAGTTCTCTTCTCTTTCTGTTGTCCATGCTTAGTGTGGCACACATAGACACACAATGCAGACTAAGTGAACTTCTCTCCTTTTTATCTGCTTTCAGGTGTGAGGTTTATATTGCCCACACCTGTTACTTACCCCAGGTGAGTTTAAAGGAGCATCACATTCTTGAAACAATCTTATTTATCCACAATTTTGAAAGGATGCCAATGATTTTGTCCAGCCTATTTTTGGAGTTTTGTGTGACATTATGTCCAACTTGCTTTTTTTCCTCCCTTTTTTGGTTTTGTCCCAATACACACAAAGGGAATAAACGTGTATAGCAAAACATGTGTTACTGCAATACTTTTCTGTGAGAAATACTTCATTTTCTGGAAAAATTTCAGGGGTGCCAACATTTACGGCCATGACTGTATGTGTGTGTGTGTGTGTGTGTGTGTGTGTGTGTATGTGTATTATATATATATATATATATATATTTGTTTGGACTCATGTCCTTCTAATTATTGTAGTTTTGAAATACTTGAGCTTCTATAAGTAAGCAAGAGAAAAATAATAACACATTTAAAAATAATAACAAAAATAATAACAGAATTACCGAAAGACTGCATAAATACTTTTTTGTTAAGCCAGTAGAAGTTTTATCAAGAAGGTATGGACATGATTGTAGACAATTTGCTTAGTTTTTATCTTCTAAATCTTTTACACCTGTAAAACTTCAGAGTTGGTGCATGCTTTAGTATTTCTCACATATATTGAGAAGCTCAGAATTGCTTTTGATAACCATTTTTTTCCTAGCTGGACTCTTTAAAGAGACACGAAATATATTATTCTCACAGGGTACACTGAGAACATTGTAGTAGTTGATGTCTGTCTGAGGAAATAGCATTGTGACCACCAGAAGGCTACTTTTGGAGTATAGCTATAAATTTTAGAGTAGACCTCTATTAATAGTAACTATTATAAGAATCTTGATTTAAACTTTTATAATGTGTTATTTCTTTTAAGGTTAGATAGGTCTACATCGTCCCTTTATGTAGTTTTCCATGTATTGGAATGATTGCTTCAGAGAAGATCAAAAACCAAAAAACCTTTGAATAGTGAAGTATTGTTGGCAGTTGTGTGGTTTTGAAAAAAGCGCTCATGAAAACATCATAGGCAAAAAGTCTCTTTTGTTGAATTTATGCCTGACTTTATATTGAAAGTTGCTAAGAACACACTAACTTTTATGAAGAAAATGCCAATAGCAGGGAAAGAAAGTTGTTCTGAAAGGCCTGCTGTTAAAATAAATATTGAATAAATGAAACATTTTTAAAATATTGAATACAATTCAATTCAAATTCAGTTCAAATCTTTATTGTCGGTGCACAACATAGGTACAATGAGATTGGTTGAGCAACCTCAGTGCACACCCTCCCCAACACAATACAGCTCACAGTGAAGTCAGAAAATCCCTAACCCAATAAATCATATTAACAAAACACATAGAATAATAGTTTATTGCTTCCTTAAATAGATGGAAATGGAAGATGCTGCTCTGGATCTTTTCTGCAACAGTATAACCGATCTGTCTTTCTATTCTATTATTAACGAAAATAGCATTGTATCTTATCAGTACTCTCCATAATTACATTTCTGAAATTAGGGAACATTTTCAGTGTAATTGGCAATCAGCACAGTAATTCTTAGCTGATGCGTGCTTAACCATTTGATAATCTGTAATCAATACAGGCAGACCTTGCTTAACGACTATTCATTCAGCAACCGTTTGAAGTTATGACAGTGCTGAATGAATGGTATTTACAATTGGTTCTTGACATTACAACCATTGAAATGCTCCGATGGTCACATGATCAGAATTCAGGTACTTGACAGCCTGTTCACATTGAGGGCCACAAGGTGTGCTTTGACTTCACTTACTCACCTGTCTCCCCTCCATCTCTGTCCTTTTGGCCATTTTTGGCCATCATGTATTCTGCTTCCCTCTGTATCCCTATTGCCCTGCATTCAGCTGCCCCTCTCTACCACCCCCAGCTGACCTTTGCTGCCTTCTTCTGTTGACAAGGTATGCCTGGCCTGGCCCTCTACAAGGCAGCTGCTGGCTATGTGAGACCTTCTAAAGATCTTATCGGGATCAGGCAGAAGCAGAAGAAGATGGTGAAGTTCACCTGGGATAGCAGGGGTGCAGAGTGCCAGGGGTGACCACAAGGACAGACATGGTGGGTAGATAGGCAGGGCAGGAGAAACATGAGGTCCTCACCTAATGACTGCTGGGTCCCTAACAACTGCAACATGGAACTGCTATTGCTAACCGGTGCAGTCACGTCATGTTTTGCTTAATGACTGCTTTGCTTAGGAATGGAAATTCCAGTCCGTTGGGCTCATATTAATTTATGAATCTGTATTAAGTATTAATCTGTAAAGCTTTACAAAATAGAGTGCTTTTCTGTTTTTGCCAATAAATTTAGCTGCTGATGTTCTCTTTACACAGATGTCGACATGGTCCATTGGGTAAATGTGTACATTGTGTACCTTTAGAGGTAAGCAGATAAGTGAAAGCTATTATAGTAATACTTTACAAGGTAAAAGTTTTCTTGATGTATAAAGTTGCCTTAATGGCATCAATAGAGAGAATGTTGTTGAAACTTTAATGTATCCTAGCTGTGCTGATAATGGTTAAAGAGGCAAAATTGGACCCTTGGATATACCTGTCAAATCAAAACTTGGATTTATCTGTTTTTTGACATCTGGCTTTTTGCAATAGTGGTTTTAACAGGATATACTATTTCATGTTACAAGTTTCAAGACAGCATATGCAGTTGGTATTTTCCACTTATATTGGAAGTAGATTCTTTTCTTTTTAAAAGCTACAACTTAAAGCTGCTTGGAGGGGGTATGCTTATATCCTGCATTTTTTTATTAATGACTTATATAATAACCTTTTAATCATTTTTAGTTGTGCACAGATTCTTCAGTTAGCTAGGTAACCTCTGCTAGAATTCTCTAGCTTTGTTTTTAGCTCTGTAAGGTAAAAAACCAAGAATATTACATCCATGAGAAAGGTTGGGTTTCTAAAGCTATTTTGGGCAAGAGTAAAATATTTTAATGTGCAGGGGAGGGAGAAGAAAGGGCTCCACTATTACTGTCAGAATAGCAACTGCTGTGGAAAAAGAGCATAACGTTGCCTAATTATTTCCACATTGAACGTCAGACTAAAAGATCCATTTCTACGGTGATCAATGTATTATCAAGCAGGTGTCTGACCTGATTTTCCTTTGTGTATTTGGTCTTGGCAGCCTTTTGATGAGGATTATTTAAACCATCTGGAACCTCCTGTGAAGCATATGTCATTCCATGCCTACATCAGGAAACTGACCGGAGGTGCAGACAAGTAAGAAACTTTGTACCTACTGCAGGAGAGTAGAAAGATGACAGAGATGGCAAAATCTGAAAAAGTAGAAAACGATAGGGCAAAAACAAATCGGCTTCAAATAGTAACGATCACTTTTAAATAAGTTCATTAAATTGGGGTGAGATGAATTTTATTTTTTTTCCCCTTGGTTGTTGAGCTTAAACTGACCTATACATTGGTGCAGTGAAAACATTTTTGAAGGGGGTAACAAATCTACAGTTTTGTCATATCAGCAGAAGTCAGAATAAAAAAGAAACTGTCCTAGAAGCACAATCTTTCCTTTAATCTCTCATATACGTTTCTTTTTATGGTGATTTCTCATAAAACGTATTTCAGGCATAGAAGGTAGCAAATGTGAAAACATCTTTATTTTTATTATGCTGTGAATCTGCAACTGATGTTTCTCATGTTTACAATTTGTATGTTGTTCACACTGTGTTAGCAGTTATTTGCATACTTGATATGTTTGCTAACACCAGTGTAAATGAGAGAAGAGGCAGGTTGGTTTCTGCATTGAACTGCTGTTTCTCCTTTCCCCCCCTCCATCCCCCCCCCCCCTCAGTTTACAATGAGAATTAGGGAATTATATGCAGACTGCCTATAGTTGTAGAGTCTGGTGGCATCCTCTGGCAGAATGTCTGCTGTATGTTTATTGGGATTTTTAAAAAGATATTAAGCATGTTTCTTCTTTTGTTTAGGGGGAAGTTTGTTGCTCTTGAAAACATTAGCTGCAAGATTAAATCTGGATGTGAGGGGCATCCTCCATGGCCAGAAGGAATCTGTACCAAGTGCCAGCCAAGTGCTATCACACTCAACAGGCAGGTAAGATGAGTATTACCCATAATGAAAGCTAGCTTTTCAAGGCAGTGGAGAAAGTTCTTGCCTATGATGTTCATTTTGGAAGGAATCGCCAGGAGAGTTTGAACAGTGTTTTGACAGCTGCTTGGTGACCAACTGTTAGCACTCATATAGGAAGATAAAGCAATATATTTATATGATAGATTCCTTATAAATTGAGAAAATCTGGAATATATATATATGAGAAATCAGCACAATTTTAAATTCCAACTCTCTTATTCTGTTAAATGAGTGACCACCACCACAAATTTCAATTATATAATAGCAGTGGATTTTGAGCAGCTGTAGCTGTAGAAGGGGTAGTATAAAAAGTTACCCTAAAACTCTAGGGATAGATACAGAAAAAAAGATACTATGAGGTTTAATTGTTGATGGTGCTGAAGGAGATGCATTAAGCTGGGCCACCATACTGCCTATTCACTCTTTTCCTGCAATGCTAGATAAGCAAAAAGTGGGCTTGAGTTTTCTATAGGTCCTTGTTTAATAACTTGTGTAGCATTTTCAGGACCCTATAGCAACAACAAGCCAGCGCAGCCCACCCCTCCTGCCACTTCTGCGAAGGGAGCGCGATTGCTTCCTGGCTGGTGCACCTCTTACCCTGCAGCCGGAGAGACATTCCTCCTGTGCGGACTCAGCTGCTACGCAGTCTCGCCACCCCAGATCAGCAGCAGCGGTGGGGGCAGCTGCAGGGCAAGGGGTAGGAGTGACCAGCTGGCCCCCGCAGCTGCTCCCCAGCCGGCGAACCGGGCCCTCGGCAGCATCTCCATGCATGAGGAGCTGTGCTCTCTTCCAGCCCACCTGGGGCACCTCGCCTCCTTGACGGCAGCTCCTCCTCCTCCAGCATCCTGGCTGGAAGTGGTAGCACAAGAACCGCCGCTGTCCTGTGTGCTGCTCCTGCCGCCACCAGGTGAAGGGGAGTGGCGGTTCTTGCGCTGCCGCTTCCCAACATGCGCACCAGGCGGCTGCTCTTCCGGTTTCCAGTGCTCCTGCACACGTGAAGACCAGCTGGCCGGTGCTCCGGTACCCAAAAGAGCAACGGGCAATGGCTCATGTGCCAGGAGAGATGGCTCTGCGTGCCACTTCCGGCATGCGTGCCATAGGTTCGCCATCACGGTAGTAAGCCATCAAGATCAACAAAAAAGAAAACTTGTAAGCTGGGACCGTCCCACAAGTGTAAAGTACTAGGAACTGCCTAGGACTGTGATTGAAAGTAGAACAGTGACATGTGGATAGGTGTTCTTTTTTAATTGTTATGTCAAAGTGCCCATAGACCATGATTGGGATTTCATACAGAAAGTTAGAATTGAATGTCTGGAAATTTACTCCTGCTACCGGTATAAATTAGAGGCGCATTCTGACAATTCACTATGCAAGGAATCCTTTTGAAACTGTGATATTCAAAAGTTGTGCTGTCACTCCAGTTGAATAAGGATTGCTACAGGATAAAGGATTGTTAGAACCACATCTTGTTTTTGTTGGGTCTCAATGATGTCTCTTTGTATTAAATAAATGTTTTTTACAACGGTGAATTTTGCAGGCCATTCAAGGTGTATGTCAGTCATTATGCTATGTTGTATAAAGCAATAACTCAAAAATACAAAATGTGTCTATGGATCCAAAAATTTTGGAAAAAGTGAAGATCTATGAATGTGTAAGAAATAATTGGCCACGTTCAAATATCACAGTAAACTAAATTCTTTAATATTGTTGAACTATGGCTCACAAATTTGTAAGTAATATCTTTGAGAATCATATAGTTGAAGCAAGACTTCTAGAGAAAAGTAGGAGAAATTCTGGATATTTATATGTGAAGTATGCAGAATATAAAGATACCTTCTGAGAATCCAAGCTGAGGTTTCTGCAATTCGTGAACCTTCCTAGCTAACATAGCATAAAAGAAGCGGAAGTTTTTCCTTCATGGATAGAGCTGTCATTGTTCAGCTACTTCTATTAGCAGAAGCAGCCAAGTGGGAATGATCAAACAGTATGCTATTCATAAAAAGAATTTTGGCTTACCGTAACTCCAAATGAAGCAAGCTGAGTTAAAAAAACCAGCAGGCTAATATCCACAGTTTTGTGACTATATTAAACTCTACTGATTCTGATAGGGGAAGTATTTGATTATGGCTTTATGATTTTTTTTTTCAAATGGCAGAAATATAGACATGTGGATAATATCATGTTTGAGAACCATACAATTGCAGATCGTTTCTTGGATTTCTGGAGAAAAACAGGAAATCAGCATTTTGGATATCTATATGGGAGGTACACAGAACATAAAGACATTCCTCTGGGTATTCGAGCCGAGGTTTCTGCCATCTATGAACCTCCGCAGGTATCAAATCCTACTCTAAAATCCCCTGACTTGCTCCATATACTGTAGAAGAATGCCTGGGAAACAACATTTCTCTTGTATTTTCTGATAATTGAAATAGAAAAATTCATTAGTGTATTTTGGGGAGAAGAATTTTTCTACGAGCAGCCTTGCTTTTAAAAGAAACTTGATTTCAGTCTGAACATTTGCATGTTTATGTGAAATTAAATCTCTTTAGGCATGTTTATATTAAACAAAGGTTTGTAGGCTCTCTATTAACTTATGCTTTGTACATAATTGCTTTCCTATAATCTGAAGGGGGAAAAAGGTCTTTGCATGCTTCCTTCTGCTTCTGCTGAAAATATGCCTGCCCAATTTATATGGTTGAGGAAGACAGGTTGCCAAGTATGCATTGATCTGTAACTGATATGGATTTATATTGCAAGCGTGGATATTTTTAATGTAACACCATGCTGAGCTGAAAACTTGAATGATAGGCTAAAGAACTTTAGGTACATCAAACTGAGTCAGCAACAGATAGCTGTTTCTTTTTATAAATTAGAATTTGCCCCTCACATTGGCAAGTCAGCCAGTCTCAGTTGTTCAGCAAGTAATACAACAATGGCAGAGCTTTTGCTGTTGCTACTTTGAGATCTTCAACAACATTTCTATTGCTATTGTTGATAAAGCACTTCGAGTGTCATCCTAGCCAAAGTGTTGTCTGAGCATGTACATACATGCAGAAGCCCTTAAAACAGCGTTGATGAAGGGACAGTGCCTTGGCATTTTGAATAAAAGGGTCAGGGTATTTGGCTGCTTTGTAAAGGGCACCTCTCAGTGGTTCATACAGCCCAATAAATTGGTAAGTTTAGGGTGCCTTGGATTTTTTTTCAAAACTGCAAGTTCATATTAAGTCACCAGATGGCACTGTTTACTGAGTACTGAAAGGTGATTCAGATGGAGCAATAACTATAGTTATAATTGTAGAATTTATCATAATTGTTAGCAATCCTGTTAAAGAGGAAACGTTAATGTAGACTTCTGCCCTAACTAGGTTTCCACATTTTAATCATGATCTGGAAACCAAACCAATTATTTACCATTGCCATCAGTTCTAATTCTTCTTGAATTCTGGAATGTAGGCAGAATTTGCTGATAGGCATAAGATATATGCAAAAGTCCAATTAAAAAGAGAACTAAGTTACATTTCTTTCCACCCACCCATCCATCCATCAGTTGGAGAAAGGGAAATCAAACCTATTTGGAGGAAGGAGGAAAATTAATTAAACCTTTTAAAGGGAGAAGAAAAATTAAAAAGGGACACGGACAGGCAAAATAGAGAGGAACACAGAACTCTGGAATCTTTGAATTTATTTGCATTCAGCATATTTTTGCATCAGTCTGGTTAGCCTGCTTGGAAAGGAGTGCAGTGGAGGAATTCTCTGTTGATCCTTTTTCTGCTGTCTCATAAGTCATTGCTATCCACCTCTCTATGGGGTGGTTCCAACGCATTCTGAGAGTATCTTAATGCTTAGGTCAATTCTTAAGAATAAGGTGGAAGAAGCAATGGATGGAAACTAATCAAGGAGAGAACCAGCCTATTCTTGTCAGAACAATTAATCAGTGGAACTTCAGAAGTTCTGGGTGCTCCATCACCAGAGGTTTTTAAACCATTTGTCTGAAATGGTATAGGGTCCCCTGCTTGAGCAGGATTTTAGAAGACCTCCAAGGTCCCTTCCAACTCTATTACTATTATTCTGATTCTTGAAAGTAAAGTCTGATTTTATCAGGGAAGCATACATGTTCTAAACATTACATAAGTTCAGGTCTGTTATATGCATAAGTGAAACTTCTGTAAATGGGACAAAGTAGTTTGTCGTTTTCATTCTTCTGATATCTCCTCATTTTGGATAATGTTATTTTCCCTTTCAGGTGCTAAATGTCTATCTGTTAAAAAAATAGTTTTCTAATTGCTTTTTTTTCTTTTAGATTGGTACACAAAATAGTCTAGAGCTCCTGGAAGATCCAAAAGCAGAGGTTGTGGATGAGATTGCTGCAAAACTTGGCCTAAGAAAGGTATCGAAATACTAAAGAAAATTCTTTATACAAGTGAAGAAAACTAAGTACTGAATCATTTTATTAATATGCAATTTATACAAACCATATTGCAATATAATTGTATTGCAGTTGTGTAAAAGTATATGTATTTTAAAGAAAAAAATATTTTATAATAAACTATCCAACAAAAACAACAACAACCCTATCTGCCTAATGGAGGAAAAAAGGGAGAAATCCAAAAAAGAAAAAAGAAATAACAAGTCTGCATTAAAAATAAATAAAACTACCCCCATTATACTTAAATATAAAAGAAAAACATTTTGAAAAGTTATGTATTGTTAAAATTATATCGCCATCGTTATATTTCAGTTTTTAAGCAACATATTAATACCGTATTTATCGGCGTATAACACGCACTTTTCCCCCCTGAAAATAGGGGGCAAATGATGTGTGCGTGTTATACGCCGATATAATGTTAAGAAGGGGGGGAGTGCAAACAGCAGCTACCTCGAGCAAGCCACAGGGCTCCGAGTTGTTGGAGAAGCGGGAGCAATAGCAGCCTGGACTGCGCTTTCAGCGGGCAAACAAAGCTGCCTCTGCCACGAGGAACTTTGGAGAGAGAGGGAGGGACTGGCTGTGGCCGTTCTCGCCAGCTAAGAGACAGGCTGCTCCCACAGCTGCCCCCGCCCCCGCCCTCTCTCTCCAAAGTTCCTCACGGCAGAGGCAGCGTTGCTTGCCTGCTGAAAGCGCAGCTGCCGCTTCTCCAACCACTCGGAGCCCTGCATAATAGCGCTGCGGCTTGCTCGTGGTAACTGTCATTTAGATTCCCCCCCTTCCTCCTCCTTGAGTTCGAGCCTCGCGGCGTGGCCGAGGCGGGGTGGGATAATAGCTGCACGGATCCTCCGGTGCCATGTGTGTCCCGTGCGCTGCAATGATGAAGCGCTTTGCCAAGGAAAGCAAAGTCTCAGGCTGCTCCTGGAGCAGCCAGGAGAAGGAGAAGCTGCCAGCGGGGAGACAAGGCGCCTCAGGAGGACCGGAGGAGAGCACAGCTTCTCACTCATGGAGGCCTACCGGT
>WNWU01000020.1:13381190-13468989 GCA_012654045.1 Ptyas mucosa
TCCATGAGTGAGAAGCTGTGCTCTCCTCCGGTCCTCCTGAGGCGCCTCGCCTCCCCGCTGGCAGCTTCTCCTTCTCCTGGCTGCTCCAGGAGCAGCCTGAGACTTTGCTTTCCCCACCGGTAGGCCTCCATGAGTTTTATTTGAAATTTAAGTTTTTTTCCTGAAATTTCCCTCTTAAAATGAAGGTGCGTGTTATACGCCTGTGCGTGTTATACGCCGATAAATACGGTATGTTTAATTTGGCTTGTATTTTGATTTTCTTTATCTAAAGACTGCCAGTGATTTTTTTTAATTGTGGCACATCAGCTTTCAGATCAATAATTAATTTTTTTATATAGGTGGAGGTAATTTATATTGTTAATCCCTGTTCCAGAGAAATAAAATAGATTTTATTTCCTAGAGCTTGGGCATTTTTAATCCAGGGACACCAAATCACATGACAAAATATTAATTTGGATTTATGCAAACATCTTTATCTACACATGGATTTTTTTCTTTTTGGCTGTAAGTTTGTTTTCTTATAGTTGCCAACCTTTTGAGCTGATAAATATGTTTGGGATTTTGAGAGTGCTGTCAGTGTTGTCACAAAATGCCATGAGGGGCTACAGTATGTCATAAAACAATATTTTCACAGAAAACAAATCAGTGTGATTATAAGAAAGTAACAATTGGACAAGAACCCAAAGGTGAGACAAGTGGGAATGAACTTAAAATCGAAAAGTCGCTCTTTTGATCACAGAGCATTATTTATATATTTGGATAGAATGACATACCAGTTGATCACATTTTTAGCAGTTTACAATTTCTTCTTTCACTAATTAGAATTAAAATACTGTACATAAGGTAATAATGAAGTAAAATATAATTCTGATAAACACCCATGAGCTCAATACTCATCAAACTTCTTTCACGTTGGATCAGCCACATTTCGATTCCACCCACTGAAACTGTGTAGAAGAGCCCTATTTTTTACCACTTCCTCAAGCACTAATAGGGATGGACTGTCCTTACTTGTAGCGCAGGGGTCCCCAAACCCCAGTCCCTGGAGTGGCATCAGGCCATGTTATGCCAGAAAGTGGTCCACGTAAACAAGCGAAGCCCCATCCGTGGAATTCAGGCAGCAGGCAAAACCACGACGCCCTCCGCTCCACAGAAAAACTTCTCTCCACGGAACCAGTCCTTGGTGCCCAAAAGACTGGGAGTAGCTGCTCTAGGGATAATGTTCTGGCCATAACAGAGGGCACCCTTGACAATATTTCTTCAAATATGGGACCCATAATGTGCCTTCCCTCACAGATCTTCACCTGTTGGTCAGATTCCATAAGCAGGCAGTCTTGAAAGATGCACAGCTCCTAAGCCAGAAAGACCTGAATGAAAAGATTTGATGTTGCTTTTTAGATTAACTAATCTAAAAATTGAATATTGAGAGCAGCTCTGTGAACTGCTCTTGATTTTACTGTCTAAATCATAGGAGCCTAAATACCCTTTTTTTTCATAAGGGAGCCTAAAACTGCAGGTTTTACCAGCTGGCACTATAAAATGTATTCAAATGAGTTGTGCAATGCTAGAGAAATAATTTCTCTTTCCAGACAGCTGTGAAGCATATTTTCCCTAAGGGATTTATATAGCGGAGGCCATATTGTACTAACTAGGATGGGCAACATTTTAAAATAAAACAAGACAGAAAAATAAATATATATGTATATGTATTGTGTTTTAAGGTTGGCTGGATATTCACAGATCTGGTTTCAGAGGACACACGGAAAGGGACTGTTCGCTACAGCCGAAACAAAGTAAGAATTTTTTCCTCTTTAATTTGCTTCTGGTTTTACAGCAAATATTGCATCATCTAGATACAAAATTCATGAGGAACAGGAGTTCAAAAGGAATCCTGTGATACAGAAGGAATATGTAGCACATTTTAATACTAGATCTCACAATGTATTTCCCTTTCCCTTCAATAAAAAGATAAAGTCTCATTTGAATTGGGCTTTCTTCTTGGCAACAATTTGCAGAACTCCGTGTAGTTTTCTTAGCAAAAAAATATGAAAATAGACCTGAAGCCACTTGGCTTCTGAACACAGACAAGGTGAGCTGAATCCTGTCACCTGCTGAAACTTTTTTCAAACAAAACTTCCCTAGAAGTCATCTTACCTGTAGTGTTTTTTGCTGTGAGAACACCATATCACTATACCATATCTCTATAATGCATTTGGTTAAACTATTATATCTGCCAGTTGAAGCCTAGTTGTCCAATTATGACAATAGCTTACATAGTGAATATTTAATAACTGAATGTTCCCCACATTTATTCCAGTCTTTTTATGCTAATCAGTTTTCCATTTTTTTCTCCTACTTCCAATCCTTCCAGTGTTGAATCTTCTACAATATTTTAATAAATATCTTAGCTGGACATTATTTTGAGATCAAAACTGAACAGGAAAGTTTAACTATTTCTATCACTTTTTTTTCCCACCTTGATGAATTTGAAATATATAGACCAAGTCTAAAACTAAGTCTAAATCTGATAGCATCTTACCACTGAGATACTACCAAATACCAGTGAGATCAAAACTTAATGCAGTTTTATTTTTATAGAGGTATGTTGGTTCCTTGGGAAGTCAGGCAGTATGAAAACCTTAGGAATAGCCCATATTAATTTTTCATAGTTTTGTAAAAATTGTTAGGTCATTTAAGTAGACATTTCAAACACATATTGAAATGTCACTGATAGAAAAGGTAAATGTTTAAAATTCGTCTTAAATGTTCTCAAAAATCAAATAGATAAACATGATTTATTTTTCATTTTCAAATCTAATTTCCCAATTCATTTTCCTAATGTGCTTGTTTAAATTATCTATTATACACAGATTCTGTTTGTAATTTCTCATATCAAGGAATACCAAATACCCTAATCTCAATTCTTCTATTCTGTCAGAAAACATGGTAGAGTAATGAAAATGCACAGGCATGAGGATCACCTGATAACTGGCTAATCTTTTTCCAGGATGATAATCTATGCTGGATATTAATTTATACTTTTAAAACACTCACCTGTGTTGTCTTGTCTTTACTTCCTCTTTAGGATGCCTATTTCCTCAGTGCAGAAGAATGCATTACAGCTGGGCATTTTCAAAACCAGCAGCCAAACATATGTCGCTTGTCTCCAGATGGACATTTTGGATCTAAGTTTGTGACTGTTGTAGCTACAGGTAACAATACAATACTGTAGTCTTCCTCCTTAACCTGTAGAGTTCTTGTCTGTCTTGCTTCCTAAAGTAAAAAAGCAAGGTTTTCCAGATACCAGAAATGTTCAAAATCAAACACAATGTATTTTGCTCTACATTCTGACTTTTCTGCTTACAAAAATGGCAGGGTATATGCTTAGGTATGTTGGATGGCAAAACAGAAGCAGGGTTTTTCAGTAAAAGTTCCTTAGATATGGAATTAATTCTATAAAGAGGTCCACCTGCTGTCTATTCTGTTATTTTTAGTGCGAGGCAAATAATTTTTTATTCCTGTAGGCCTTTTTAATCTGTTTATATTACTGCTGCATATGGCCTATTTTAGTAGTTTTATTCCCGCTGCGTTTAACTACTATTTCAATCAACCATTTTATTATATTTTTGTATGACTATTTTGGATATTGGCAACTTAACACTATTTAGAAATATGTAAATATAGGAAAGTTGCCAGGGTACATGAATTGGTGATTGATTTCAGATGTCACTTTCAACTTTTTTTTTGCCTTCTTATAACACAGATTCTTTTCTCTTCTACTAGTTTATGTTGCCATAACTCATCTTATTTGAACTGGCAAGCTGTACTGTAATTATATTGAAATTTATTCCTCGCTAAATATTTTTCACCCAAGTATCTTTAGTTTTAAATTCTACAATCTAGTCTCTTGCAGTTTTCAAATACAGGCAATCCTCGACTCACGACCACAAATGAGCCATACATTTCTGTTGTTAAGTGAGACATTTGTTAAGGTAGTTTTTCCCCATTTTACAACATTTCTTGCCATCGTTGTTTAGTGAATCACTGAAATTGTTAGGTTAGTAAACCAGTTGTTAAGTGAATCTGGCTTCCCCATTGACTTTGCTTGTCAGATCACAAAAGGTGATCACATAACCCTGAGACACAGCACCTTCATAAATATGAACCAGTTGTCAAGCATCTGAATTTTAATCATATGACCATCACCATGGGGATGCTGTATAGGTTTGTGATTGTGAAAAATGGTCATAAGTCACTTTATTCACTGCCGTTTTAACTTTGGACGGTCATAAATGCACTGTTGTAAGTCAAGGATTACCTGTACAGTCATGGATCCTAATGTGCTCCTGCATCTGTAGAAGAAAAGGTTAACTTCACCCAACTGTAGTCCCTACCCTTTTTATTTTGCCAATCACATGCATTTTTCCTCCCCACCCCACCCTGAAAAAAAGCAAAGAATTCACAAGAGTATGTTTTCAAAATTACCCCTGCAGAGCAAAAAAAGAATAGATGAACCCTATTATTTGGCTAAATCTTTTTTTCTTCACAAAAAAATCCACACATGTACGTGTCAGATTAGTAATTTCATAGCTTCTTAAAATGTCATGGTCTGCCAGTAATATTTCATTTAATTTTGTAGTGATACCATTGAAATGATAGTAATACACATTGACAATTTATGCAGTAAAACATTCACTGAGTGGGCTTCAATTAGTTATTTGATTATATTAATTACTTTTGTTCTTCTGTTTTGGTTTCTTTCTCTAAATAAGAAAACCCAACAGCAGAATTTTGATTTAAAATTTAAATGAGTATGCCAAGGGGGCTTTTTCAAAAGGCAACTGCACTTTGTTTTTCCTTGAATATGTTTTGCTTCTTCAGTACTCACTATCAGAACTGAAGTCAGAACTGAAGAAACTTTTTGTTTTCCTCAAGGAAAAACAAAGTCCGGTTGCCTTTTGAAAAAGCACTTTTGGGACAGCCATGACCTGGATGACTGACAATCTCCATAGATATCTTGAATGAGTAGTATATTCCAACTGATAAATTGAGGTGGACTATAATGGCTTCTACATTAGTAATACATGTGATGCGATCATTCAAAGATGCTCAGAAAAACAGGACAGAAATAACAAAAGGATGTAACAGAAAGTCGCATTTGACCTTCTTTGTTACTTGCTTGCACAAGCTCAAGTCTTTCTATCCTTCCCCCACAAAATGAGATTTGGATAGAAGAGGATGATAATATGGTACTTTTGTGGATTTTTTTTTTCTCATGATGCTTGGTTTTCTCTTAGGTCAATTTGTAAGGTTCTTTTTAATTAATGAAGTGTTTGTTATATAATGTGCTTCCTGAAACATAGTAATCCATGTCACTAGATTACTTGCTTGTCAGCAGCTGAGTGGAAACCTCAGGGCCACCACTGCACTTTCACCATTATTTGCAATTAATTAAGTGATATTTCCCAGAGTTAGAAATACTTAGTGATATTTTAGATTTTGCTGATCTTGATTTTTTTTTTAAGTTAATTTCGGACTTCTGCAGATGCCTCAATACCTCCTGGTGCTGTTTTGGAGGTTCCTTTGTGGAGTCATATCACTATAGAGTAATTTTCTCCAAAGGCTATATTTGTCTTATAGGTCCAATGCAAAATTGTCTTTTAAGAATATTAAAATGATCTCTTTGTGGACTTCCGCTTCCGGTTCCGCTGGCGACAGACTCTGATCGGGCTAGCTCTGGCCCCAGAGTCTGATCCCCCCCATCTGGAGGCCCTTTGGGCCAAGCGCCCCATTATTGGGGCATTTGCCGTTTGAGGGCGGCTCGCCAGGGGTCCCCTGCCTCACTTCCAGGGGCCGGGAGGCTGATGCTGGCGCGCCCGAGGCTCCAGAGGGGGTGGGAGGCGATCGGTGGCTTTTTTTCGAGGCTGCGGAGGCGCCACAGCGCCTAAGGGGACCGGTGCTACCTAAGAAGGCACAACGGACTGTACTGACTGATTGCAGAGTGGAGCAGGCATCCTGGAGGCGAGAGGGGGGGGTTGGAGTTTCCCCCCCCCCTTGTAGCTGGAAAGGTGCCGTGGCAGAGAACTAGGGGGAAGGAGATGGGGTGAAACCCCTTACCTTTCTGACTTTTCCTTGGAGGATGGCTGTGGCAGAGTTTCTTGGAGAGGTCTGGTGGCCCCTCCCCCCGGCAGGCAATGGCGGCGGTCTGACTTCCTGCTTCTTTATTTATGATTGAAGACAACATTCTCCTCTGGCTTCCTGTTTGACCTACTCTATACTTCGGACTCGTTGCTCCTATGAGCGCCCACTGGTGGACAGTTGAAAAATTACTTTGATTGCTAATCCCTCTTTCTTCTCTGGAGGTTTGCCCTTTGATTTTTCATCTTCTACTGATCTAAGATGGCTAAGGGCCACAAATCAGCAGCAACTGACATGGGGAAAATTTTGGAAAGACTGGCGATATTGGACCAGAAGTTGGACAAGTTAGATGACGTCCAAAAAGGATTATCTGAAATTAAATCTGAAATGACACTTATGAAAAAAGATTTAAATGATGTTCAACAGCTGGCAGAGCAAAACAAGAAGAAGATGGGGGGTCTGGAGGGGGCGGTACGGGCACTCCAGAAGGTGGAGGATGGGAGAGGAAATGCAATGTTAACCTTACAATTGGATAAGATGTCTTATTTTCTCAGGTTCCAAAACGTGGAACAACTTGACCAGGAAAATTTGAGAGAAGTGATGGTTAAAATGTTGGGTGAATTTTTAGAAAGAGATTTGGAGTCTATTGGAAGGGATGTGGACTTGGTGTACAGAGTAAATTCACAATTTGCAATTTTACATAATCTACCAAGAGAGATTCATATTAAATTTGTGAGAAGGGAACTGAGAGATGAGATATTGAGAAAACAAAGACTGGGGGCGCTGGTGTACAGGGGCAAGGAGATCACCATCCTGAAGCAGATTCCCAGACAGGTACGAGAATTAAGAAGAAAATATTATTTTTTATCAAATAAGCTGTACCTCAAGGGAGTAGGTTTTAGGTGGCTGATTCCGGAGGGTTTGATGATTTTTTGGGAGGACAGTAAGAAGAAAATTAATAATGTAACGGAAGCTAAGGCTTTTTTTGACCAACATAAATCCTTCCTAGGTGGAGAAGATACAGGAGCCGAAGAGGGGGAAGTATTAGATGATCAAGGAGCGGAGGCGGACGGAGCTGTTGCGGCCCGGGAGGGGGAGGGAGGCCAGACCATGGTTTTAAGAGCCAGAACTAGGAAATGAAGAAAGGAGGGGAATCTATTGTTTAAGGTTTTTTTAATTGACATTTTTTTTTCTCTCTCTTCTTTTATTGTATTTTGTATAACACTCTTTTTTTTGTTTATATAATTTTTATATAACCTGGTTGTTTGTTTTGATTTAAGATAATAATGTCTGTTGTGTGAGAAATTAAAAAAAGAAAATAATAATTGAAATATCTTTATATAAAGATATTGAAAATTCAACATATTGTAAACTATAATATTGTATATTCTTAACCAATAAAAACTTTTTATTAAAAAAAAAATGATCTCTTTGTATAAAATGGTAGTAGACAATTTGGATAACACCAGAATCTTTGCCTCTGTGTTTACCTCATTGCATTAAACATTAAGCTTTTTTTTTTTTACTAAGCAGTCCTTAATTTGGGCTGCATGTGACCCTTCATTCACTTTTTCAGCAATAGACAGATGGGGATAAGGTTGAGAAGAATGAGCAACTATCTACAGCTGGTGTTAGCACAGATTACATAGTCAGCACTGCTAATTTATGTAGCATAAGTGGTAGCAGCTTATATGTTAGAGACAGGATTCTAAAGAAAACTGAGCTCTTGCAAATAGAAAGAGGATACCATTTTCAGAGACAACAAAAACATTAGGAGATTTTCATTCAGCACATTGAGTTCATGACAGAACTGCTCCTGTCAGCAGAATTAAAAGATGAGTTCTTTCCTCTGAACATCTTTAAATCTGAGTATAGGACCTGATTTTAGGAGTGGAGAGAGGAGGAGGAGAAGCAATTCCCATGTTATAAGTAGATTACCACTTGACACTCAATTATGCCCATTTTTGTATAAGCTTCATGAATGTAAAGTCACCATCTCAAAATTGATATTGTAGAGGAAACTTGTAATATGAAATGAATTATATTTCAAAAAGCAGTTTTGTAAGGTCTGCCTTTGATTTCTAACTCGGCAAAAGCTCACCAAAATTAAAACACAAGTAAATATAGGAAAATTATGTCAGCCTAACAATTCTGCCTTTCGATGGAATGATTTAACTTGCTATCCAAAGTTTTGAAGATTTAGGAAGAACTTGTACAGAAACATGAATCGTTGAGGGTGTGGGGTGTGTGTGTGTGTTGGTAAATCACTACATGGCTTTATTATTTAAAACTTTTATGTCGACTAAATATTTTTATGTTTAGTGCTGTCAGGCAGTCACTCTTGAGAATAGGGTGGTGCAAGCAATGATAGGGGCAACACATTATGGGAATATGATCCTGCTGCTTTGCAGGCTATCCTGGTTGCCAGTTTGCTTCTGGGGGCAATTCAAGATGCTAGTTATCACCTTAAAACCCTTCCTGGCATAGAGCCTGCTATCTCAGAGATCTCCAGTTGCTTCTGCCCATCTGGTTTGGTCCAGCAGAGCAGTGTGCTCTGAGTGTCATCAATTAAAAATACATTGTTATAGAAAGCCAGCTTTCTTGGTTGCAATTTCTGCCCTGCGCCATGATCTGCCCCCAGACATTTGTGTGGCTCCTGCCCTTATGTCTATCAGGAAATTATTGAAGATCTGATTGTTCTCCCAGGCTTTGAATATAGATGATTATGGAGCCTCTTTTTAGTCTGGGATTAGTTTTGGTTTGTTTGTTTGTTTTGCTTTGCTCTTCTGACTGTTGTATTTGAATAAGTTGTTTTTTAGTTGCCAGCTACTTACAACTAAAATTTGGGAGTTGGTGGCAAATGTATAATAAAGACTATTATAAAGAATAAAGAATAAAAGTAGAAATGACAGCAATGGGGACTGCCAGGATTGAAGTCACTAAGTGATGTAGTCAAGTGGCATTGAATTTTATGGCACATTATTTGAATTATGTGAAATTCCAGTTGCAATTACTGTCAGTAAGCAAGGACTACCTGTAATGTTTATAAATGCCCATTTGATCTTAGATAAGGTATTATCTTAGATAAGGTATTGTAGGAGAAGAATTGGGAAGGACACAATGCTCAGTTCTACCCTTGTAAAATTATACTTCACAGTAAAATATATATATATAAGGAATCCATTTATTTAATCTTTCAGGAATGATGTAAACATGATATATGATGTTCTGTGCCTTATTGTCTAATGAACAATATGTCTTTAAAACAATCCCCTATATGTGGTGAATCATTTGGATAGTGCTATATCATTCGTCATTTGAAAACTTTTAAGCCCAGGTTCTAGAAAAAGTCTGTTCTGTCTGGGCAATAAACTCTGAATTGAGGCTGAATTTCTTAATGAAGTAACATGTTCTTCATAAAATCAGTGATAACCCATCTAACAGCTTGAGGCATGTTCTAACCTAACTCTGTCAAACTTCTCTTCTTAAAATATCTCTGTTTCAGGGGGTCCTGACAACCAAGTCCACTTTGAGGGCTACCAAGTATCCAATCAGTGCATGGCTCTGGTGCGTGATGAATGTTTGTTGCCATGCCGTGATGCTCCAGAACTCGGCTATGCAAAGGAATCCAGCAGTGAACAATATGTGCCTGATGTCTTCTATAAGGTAAATATTCATAACTTACATCTCTGTTAATATATGATTTCTGTGAAGACCAGTAAAGATACATAGTTTATCTGTAGTTTTCAGTGTCTTACAAGCCATAGACGATTTCATTTACTTACAGTCTGGAGGCAAAGAGTAGCTTGAATCAGGAGGGTTTCATAAGTAAGTGGGATCTGGTCCAACTCACAGCTTACAACCTTGTGCTTTTTGTTTTATTAGCAAACCAAGGCAACTTCTTAGTTTTGCTTTCATTCATGTAAAGTACTTCAAGCAGTTCTTCATTAAAGCAAGTTTACTTTCCCCCACTCTCCTACTTCCTATCCTTTCTGATAAGGAGGGTAAAGTTCTTATGGTGGTAAAGATGAAAAGAAGGACTAGGGGTGACATGATAGCTGTGTTCCAATATCTAAGGGGCTGCCACCAAGAAGGGGTGTGTGTCAACCTATTCTCCAAAGCACCAGAAGGCAGGACAAGAAACAATGGGTAGAAACTAATCAAGGAGAGAAGCAACCTAGAACTAAGGAGAAATTTCCTGACAGTGAGAACAATTAATCAATGGAATAACTTACCTCAAAAAGTTATGGCTGCGCCAACGCTGTAAGTTTTTAAGAAGATACCAGACAACCCATTTTTCTGAAATGATATAGGGTTTCCTGCTTGAGTAAGGGTTGGACTGGAAGACCTCCAAGATCCTTTCCCACTCCGTTATTCTGTTAGTCATAAAACATCAGCCTGTTTTATGTGCACCCAGCCGTGCATGTTAAAGGTTCTTTTCTTCTAAATAAGTATATGTTTGCGGTCTGTAACGTTGACGAAATGTCTGCAGTGCTGTTTCTATATTTCTTTCTTACTTGGAATTAAGTAAGGAGTTAATTACACTAGCTGATATTCTTTCTTGGGTAATGTTCATTCTCTTTAGTCTTTTTGGAAAGCCATTTCTGCCAGAAAGGCATGTCTCTTGTTCCTCTTTTCTCTTCAGTGGTTTTGGGACCACCATCAATTCTGATTCTGGCTTTCCCGGAACCAAGAAACCTTCATAGTTAGTGCTGCCTAGAATCTTTTTTTTTTTTTTTGGTTGCCAGCTATCCTCCTCCTCCTTTCCAGAAATCTCTCTTTCAGCTCTGGCTCTTTTGCCCTTTGCCCTCAACATTATTATTTTTTTTAATTCTAGGATATAAATTCTGTTTGTATATTTTTTCACTCCAAACCAGATCTCTGTTGATTACTGATATAATTTTGAGTACTTTTGCTTATTGGCACTTCCGAGAGACTTTACATCCATTAACAGATGCCTATTAAATCTTTGGTTTTTATGTCTTTTTTCAGTTGGATTAAAATATTTCACATTTTTAATTAATTGAATTTGCATTCAAGATACTGTGTCAAATACCTCACCTGGTGTATTTTACCCCCATGATCTTTCTCTTATATGAATGACGTTGAAGTAAACATAGTACCAGCCTTTCAGAATTTAAAAATAATATGTTGATATACAGCCACTAATCCTATCAGTGCTAACCAGAACTAATAATTTCATAGGGTCCCATTTCATTTTTTTCCTCTCCAATTCAGCAGGCTTCCTTCTTTTCTGGGTTTGGAATCCCACCTAATCATCTCCATGCCTTCAAAGATGACATTACTGTTTTGTCTCCCCCCTACAGTAGCATAAACTATCTCTGTTATTATTTGTACAATGCATATCAGAGTTGGGTTTCTTAATCTTGGAGAGTCATCAGTCTTGTTGGCAGTTTTGTGCTGTTAACATTTTATGTCAGGTCCAGAGCAAAAACTCTGAAACTGGAAGTTGAGAGGTCAAGTGAAGGACAGAATAGTTAGCTATGTGATTGAAGAAAAATTGGAGCCTGCATACGTGCACCCACTGCTTACAAATAGTACATCCATATCTATGGAAATACATGTTTGCAATATTTTCTTGTATAAGATCAATTTTTCTTTTTGTAATAGTGTCCCATCACTTTCCAGAGCCAGCTCAACTTCAGCGTGAAGTATGTGGTGTTCTCCATCATGCCTCCTAGCAAGCTCTTAGAATTAACAATGCCACTTGTGTTTGGTAGTTGCTGCCGTCCCTCAACTGACTTTAAATCCCCAACTAATGTTTGTTTGGGGGTTTTTCCCCCCCTTGGCCCAATTATGCTTAGATGAGATGTTCACTGAAGCAAAATGATGCAGCAATAAAAGCTGCAGGTTTCTCACAGCCAGCCAGAATAGTTTTGTGGTATGTGTAGAATATGCTTATAAGGTACCTGGTGAGAAGCATGAATTGCAGCAAAGTGCAAAATAATAAAATGCAAAACAAGGATTTAAAGAGCCTCTGAGGCTAAGAGTGAGGTGTGGGTGGTCATTGTGAAGAGGGGAAGCTATGCCAAGAAAAGGCTTTTATACATCCATAAGATAGGAACCTAATAGAGATAAAGGTAATATTCCTAGTCTGTTAATGCATGCAGGCTGCATTTTTTTTCTTACCACAGCAATACAATTCTTAAAACTATCTTAATTCTTATGGTTCATATGATACCTATTTAGAATTTTTTGCAGTGCTGTATTTTTTAAAGCATGAAATCTTTAAAAACAAAGAAACTTGGTAATCTAAATATTTTTATTAGAGTAATGCTTTCTTAATGTTTTTCAAAGTATATCCAAAATTGTCAATGTTTGATGAGCTATAATTAATATGCATCTGGTTTTAATCGATACAAATATTTTTAATAGTGCAGCATCACTCCAGAAAGAGAATTAATGTCCTTAAGTGCCAATTTCATTTATACTTTTGTCAAGAAAACCATCAAATAAAGATCTAATGTTAGTCTGTAACATGGATTCTTTGGATTTCTAATTCTTTCCATTTATACAATGAATCTTTAATATTATGTGCAGACTGGGCTGATTGTAGACTTCTGTTGGGATCACCAAGATACTCTGGTTTTTAAAGCATTTATGATAGATTTTAAATATAAATATAAATCTTAAACTGTAGTAAAACAAGGTTTCTTTCAATAAATTTTATTTTGCTTAATTGATCTGACTAATCAATTAATCTGAGTAATAATTTACACTTTTAATTCCTACTCTCCGGAGGAATATTTTTATAGCTTTATATCACTAAGGATACATATTGGGCAGAACTTGTACACTGCTGAACGTAGGACTTAGACATGTGAGAACTGCTTCTCCAGTTTGGAGAAAACACAAAAATGAAAATTTTGAAGGGAAACTAATGCTTGTTTTAAGCCACTAACTTGATCACAAGTCTTTTGCTTCAGTATAAATCTAAAAAGTAAATAAAAAATAATAATCAGGAGATATTTCTGACCTTCACATCAGGGACACACGAGGCCGAACCATTTATTGTTGGAGATTAAGGAACGTATTTTGATTCCAGGTTGGAGATTTAGATAAGAGAGATGGGACAAAGCTAATTGAAGTACTTAGATTAAATTATTCATCGGGATGAAGGTCTTCTGGGAGATTCAGATTTTTGTCTCTTGGGAGATTTCTCCGAGGCACACCACAAGTGCTCTTCTATAAAATAATGAAAGATTTGTGCCTGAGAGCTTTGAAGAGCAGTATATATGGGTAGCATTCCCATAAAAGAGCTTTTAGAAATTTATTGGATATGCCCCAAGAAGCCAATGTTTGTGTAATGTGGAGTACATTTATCTCTCAATGTTAACAGCAGTTTAAATACAGCAGAAGCTATTGAACCCCTATGTTGTCTAACTGGGTAGAAGAACAGATGGTTTGAAAGCTCCTGTGGTCAGAAAAAAGGTGATATATGTAAAACGAGATAGATTTGAAGCAGTGCCTGTACAAACCTTGTGCCTTGCAGGAGGTATGTGGTCTGAGTCTGTTATTTCTTTACCTTTGAAATGGAGTTGCTGAGTTGGTATTGTTGCTTACAAAAAAGCATATATTGGGGCTCAAGTTACATGGCTGAGAAAAATTGTTGAAAATATTATAAACTGTAGCGCCTCAGCGATTGAAGAGAAGTTTTAAAGCGAAAATATTAAACCTCTTCTTCAAGTCACACTTGTGCGTTGTACTTGTGGAAGTAGGCTGGGGATTGTTGCTCCCTAGACAGCCTTTTATTGATCTTGCCAGTTCTTCTGAGAACATATGAATAATCCGTGTCTTAAATACGATAAACATAGGAAAAACGGGAGCCCCAGGCTTGCTCTTATTCTATAAAATGAGGCATTTTTCCCTAGCAACACCTTTAGGGTTTTTTGCCACAATCTTTTACCTTGGCTTTTTTTTTAAAGACCAAGAAGAATTGGCAGTAAGGCTGTTGACTGAATTTTGACTCAGACTCAGTTAGTATAGAGAGATAAAAGCTTACCCTACTTTGAAAATTGGGAAATATGGAAACGGGAATAAATATTCTAAATAGCTGTTTTCTCTGTACCGGTTGATCAAGGAAATAGCCCCTGAAATACTATAGGCTGAGATACTATAATAACATTTATATAGTGCAGCAGGTAGTCCTCACTTAGCAATCGAGACTGATCACACAGTCACTAAACAGAAAAATCAAATGACCATGACTTTTAAGATTTTACTTCCATCTTCCATACTAAATCTGCTTGTTGCAAGCCAGCTATGAAATTGGCAAACGGTAATCACATGATAGGGATGCTGTGGACAGTTATAGATGCAATGGCAGTTGTGAGTTATGCAAATGACAATCAGATGAATGTAGGACGCTGTAACGGATGTAAATGTGAAAAACATTTGCAAAATTATTTTTTACCACCATCATAATTTTAAACGGTCACTGCACAAGGCACTTGGTAAGCAAGGTAAGCAAGCACTAACAGTAGCACCTGAGTTACTTACATGACCTACATGTTAGAAGACTACACGAGTTAGCCTTCTTTCCTTTTTCATTTGTGTGATGTGCAGAGTCTTCATGAATTTCTCTAAAATCAGGAATCATGCAAGATTAATAGTTTAAATAAACAGTCTACTTTCAGTAATTTGAAAACGAAATTTCCTTTCTATCAAGCTGAAGTTATCACTGGAGATTTCCTTGAGTTGTGGGAGAGGGATCCTATATAATAGGCAAAATCATCTGTATATAGCATAACAAACCTATACGTGTTTGGTGTTTCTTTTAACATACATTGCCATTGGCTACAACATAGTGGAATGAAGTTATTGGAAGCCCTGAATGGGGAATTCATTTAAAACTTGGTATATATTTCAGTTTGAAATTTATGATGAACCATCTTTGATTTATGTGTTTCTACGTATATGAATACCTTCTTCCTGAAGTGGAGTTTAGTTAATTTATGAAGTTTAACTTTCCACTGTCTAATTGACATTTTATTGGGCTCCCTTGTGAGAGTTCAGCTGTGTTGTACTCTTGAAGTGGGTTCCTGCACCTTGGGGTTCTAGTCCCAGACTTATTTCAGGGATGGCTCAGCATTCCATCAATCAACATTCCATATATCAGGCCCCCAAAATCCAAAGGGCACCTAAATTTTATGGATCCTTTGAAGCCTTCAAAGTAGCTGAAGTTTACTGCTTTTGCAGGACTCTGTTTCCTTATCGACTTCAAAAGAATAGCTGTGATCTTGGCATTAGCGAAAAGATATTACTCCTCTTTGCAGTGAACAAAGGTTTTTATTCATGTTCTGATGTTTAAGTATTTAAGATTAATAAAGAAAGACAGTTGATGACATTGTTTTTGCAAGGAGACCTTTGTCTGTCCTACAGTTTTCTCTTTTCAGAAACAAACTGGGTAAGGTTTTTGCAATTCTGCTATTGGTTCAGCCTGCATTTCTTCAGGCCATTGTATGCTGGCCTGAAGAAGTGCCAGTTACTAGATTTTAGTTTCCACATGAAGTCATGTGCATAAGGTTTCATTCCATCATGTGATTTCAGTGGTGGTGGGATATTTTTGGTTAAATGGAGTATTACATCTGAAGATAAAGGCTAGGTGAGATGTCAAATACAGAGCTTACTGGTAGTTGCAAAAATTATTAAAGATGCTCAAGATTCTTTTGGTTCAGCAAATTCTGTAGTACATGTCCATCTCCTTCTTTTCTCCTTCCTATCCTTGTAGCTAGCTACATCCAGTTAGCTACTATAAAACAATGTGGAGGTAGGTGGGTAAGGTTGGTGGACTAGAACTCACAGTCTTGAACTTTGTGTGACATCCTTTAAGATATTTGAAAACTGCTTAATTTGAAACATTTCCAACTCCTTTGGGCTCTCTTTATAGGCATTATATCTTGTCCTATCCTAATTTTCCTCACTACCCTTCCCTGGATCTGTTTCAGTTTCTCTGAATCCTTCTTAAAATATGTCCAGAACTGAATGCAATACTAGATGTGGAGTCAGACTAAAGTAGAATAACAAGAATTTGGAATGCGTACATTTTTTGAAGCAGTATAAATTGCATTTGCCTTTTATTGCAGTCACAGCACACTTAGTGGCTCATATTCATTTGCTCCAAGTGTTGTAATTGAAATAGTTTTCCTACAGTGCTTTTCTACTTAGATGAATCAGTTCATTGCTTACTTGGAGTTGAGAAGGATTCTATTTTCAAGCCAAATAAGTATTTTAAAAAACAACCTAATCGGGAACCAGATCTTTCCTTCCTCCTGTTTACTGTAAATATATATTTAACTAACATGGAGATACAACTTCATGCCGTCCTTTACGTGGTATTCCATACTGCTCACAAATGGGAAGCATCATAACTACTGCCAAATTAGCAAAGAAAATAGTATTTTCCTTGTGGTTGCTGTACTTGATGTTTACTGTACTAAAAGGCTTTCGAAAATATAATTAGCAAGGGATTATATGTTCTTTCTTCATCTTGTGATTCTGGGTTTACTTTCTACATTTTCTATTATTGTTTTATACCAGAGAGAACAAAGATTTTGTTTGAAAGCTATTCAGCCATTTTTTTCACTTCGATTTCAGAAACTTGCTCCCCCCCGTTTGTTTTTTTTAAAGATACTTAATGTGAAATTCCCCAAAGAAAAATATGAAGGTGAACAGGTACTGGGAAAATGTTTCTGCATATTAGAACTTCATTGGATTTAAAGATGTATTCCAGACTGGCAAATTATATGGGTGGCATGGCAAATTCTCCCTTGCATAAGCGAGTCTATAGATTGGTTTCACTGAATTTGTTTTTTGCCTTTATGTGGAAAAATCACTCCTGTTGGATAATTGCTCATGGCTGCTGGCTTGATATTCTCAGTAATGTAAGAGCATTCCTAAAAGAAAGACAACTTTTGTCTAAAATATTATGCTTAATATCATTGGTACGTGTGGGACAAAACCTTGTGCAATACTATATAGCCGTGATGGCGAACCTATGGGACGGGTGCCACAGGTGGCACGTGGAGCCATATCGGTGGGCACACGAGCTCAGCTCTGGTACGCATGCGTGCATCGGCCAGCTGATTTTTGGGCCTTCTGGGCCCACCAGAAGTCAGGAAATGCACTGTTTCCAGCCTCCGGAGGGCCTCTGGGGGGGTGGGGAAGGCCATTTTTGCCCTCCCCAGGCTCCTAGAAAGGCTCTGGAGCCTCGGGAGAGCGAAAAACGGGCCTACTCGGCCCACCATGCCATCGCATGCCAAAAATGGGGGGAGCACGGGGGATTGGGGTGCATAGAATTATGGATGTGGGCACGCGTGCGTGTGACCCCACCACGCTCCCCCCACTTTTGGCACGCGATGGCAAAAAGGTTAGCCATCACTGCTATATAGAGATTAATTGCGCTATGGAAGTACACTAGATTTCACAACAAATGCTGTTGAGACATGCCCATGAAAAGAAACTGTATGTATATATGTTCTTCTGCTGTGTAAACGTTCTTCCCCTCCAAATTTTCCTGCTGAAGTTTAAAATATCTAAAAGCACTGGCCCTTGCAATAATTATTGGAAATGTCATTATACCAAGCATTATACTAACCTTGTTTGAGCAATAAAACATCTGTGAGATTTTTTTTTTTTTTTTTTTATACATTATGCTTGGAAAGCCTACTGAGTTACATTTTTCACTAGATGCCTAACTGATCATGCAGTGAAGTAAGACGAGGTCAGTGATACTCTGTGTTTCCAGCTATGGGTTAACAGCTGCTTCTTTGTGTAAAGACAGTCTTGTTAACTAGCTAAAATGATTAAACTTGACATGTTGGCATATTTATAGTTGTTTGGCAAGTAATAATTAGAAAAGAGTTGAATTGCTTTTGTGAAACTGAAACCTTTTCCATGAGATGGAGAGGCAGGGACCAAGAGATAAATAAAATTTGAATCTGCAGTTTTGAGAATTAAAAGTTTGACTGACTCAGCTACACCTTGATGTCCTGATAAGCTTGTGCATTGTTCATCAGCGGTGCCCATTTTAGGATTTCACATTTCTCTCCAGCTCTCAGTTTCTCTCCGTTTAGGGCTGCATGTGTACGTACACCTGTACACCTGGATGTGGTGAAGTTTATCTTCTTCCTCCCAGGGTTTCCTGGTAGTTCATCAAGTAAATTACATGGATTACCTTGTCCAGGTAGCCTTGGAACCTGCCTCATGGCTACATTTTCAAAGCATAAGAAACGAAAAATTTTACGGTTGGGGATTATAAATGTGTAATTGATTTGTATTTGAGTAGGTTATTAATACCATTTAAATTTTGATTTAGAAAATTTAATAAAAAATGCCTGTTTTTAGTATATTTATTTCTGAAGTAGTATGTGTTTGACACAAGTAAGGTCTTTTGCCATTTTGCCATTAAATGTCAGTCATCTCCCTTCCCTGTCAGCAGCAAAATTTTCAAGGGAAGAAAGAGAACAGACTCAAAGCTGTGTGGGATAGTCATTCAAGTTCATAACATGCACTGCTTCTGTGCATATGTTGCCTCAATAGTAGATGAAGCCTGTAAAGAATGTCAGAAAAACCTAGGCATTTAAAATAATAACAAAGAACAACATTGTGTCAAATTTGAGACAAGTCAAAAATTACCTTTCTAGTGAGCAACATAAGAACAGCTAAAAATAAGGGGAAGTAATCTTAAGAAGACCGCGATCTCTGTAATGATAATTATTAATTTTTTCCTCTGATTGTATCAGAGTTTAGGCAGCGTAACTAGTATTATGAGATAAACCCAGGCGCAAAACAGCACATAGCACACACAGCCTTTAGATAAATAACAGTGGTTTATATACAGCTAAATATTTAGTTATATGTGGTTAAATACATAATAATAATAATAATAATAATAATAATAATAATAATAATAATAATAATAATATTTCTATACCGTCCTTCTCCCGAAGGACTCAGGGCGGTGTACAGCCTATTAAAAGCACAAGACAAACATCAATTAAAATAATTTAAAATTATTAAATAATTTCGGCTCAGTTTAAAACCCCAAAAAATTTAAAACACCCGATTTAAAATTATTACATTGATAGCCCGGCCTGGCGGAACAACAGGCTCTTGAGGGCACAGCGAAATACCCAGAGGTCGGAGATCTTATGCATTTCCGCGGGCAGTTCATTCCACAGGGCTGGGACTCCCACAGAGAAGGCCCTCCCCCTGGGTGTCGCCAGCCAGCATAACTTGGCCGATGGCACCCTGAGGAGACCCTCTCTGTGTGAGCGAACTGGCTGGTGGGAGGCTATTGGTGGCAGAAGTTGGTCTCAAAGGTATCTGGGTCCTATGCCATGGAGCGCTTTAAAGGTGGTGATCAACACCTTGAATCTCACCCAGAAGACCACTGCAGCTCACGCAGGAGGGGTGTCATGTGGGCACAACGGGTTGCGCCCATAACCACCCGTGCGGCCGCATTCTGGACCAGTTGGAGCCTCCAAGTGCTCTTCAAGGGGAGCCCCATGTAGAGAGCATTATAGTAGTCCAGCTGGGAGGTGACAAGAGCATGAGTGACCGTGCGCAAGGCGTCCCGATCCAGAAAGGGCTGCAACTGACGAATCAGGCGAACCTGATAGAAGGCCTCCCTGGCCACGGCCGTCATATGCTCTTCTAAAGACATCCGTGCGTCCAGGAGGACACCCAGATTGCGAGCCCTCTCTATGGGGGGGCAAGGATTCACCCCCAATAGTCAGCGATGGCACCAGCTGACTATCAGGACGCCGGGAGCCACAGCCACTCAGTGTTGGAAGGGTTGAGTCTGAGCCTGTTTCTCCCCATCCAGACCCGCACGGCCTCCAGGCAGCGAGACATCACATCAAGGGCATCATTGGGGTGGTCTGGGATGGAGATGTACAGCTGAGTGTCATCAGCGTACAGATGACACTTCACTCCAAAACCACGGATGATCTCGCCCAGCGGCTTCACATAAACGTTGAACAGAAGGGGCGAGAGGATCGACCCTTGCAGCCCCCTATTCCTAAACCCCTCAACCACTGCAGCATGATACCATGGTCGATGGTATCAAAAGCCACTGAGAGATCTAATAGGACTAGGACAGAGGAACAACCCCTGTCCCGAGCCCTCCAGAGATAATCCACCAACGCGACCAATGCCGTTTCTGTGCTGTACCCCTGCCTGAATCCTGACTGGTACGGGTCCAAATAGATAACTTCATCCAGGTGCCAGAGAAGCTGTTGTGCCACCATGCTCTCAACAACCTTCGCCACAAAACAAAGGTTGGAGACCGGACGGTAGTTAGCTAATTCAGCCGGGTCCAGGGAAGGCTTCTTGAGGAGGAGCCTCACCACTGCCTCTTTCAAGGCAGCAGGGAAGGCACCCTCACTCAGAGAAGCACTTGTAATTCCCTGGAGCCAGCCTTGTGTAACCTCCCGGGAGGCCAGTACCAACCAGGAGGGACACGGGTCCAATAAACACGTTGCGGCACTAATCTTACCCAGAACCCTGTCCACATCCTCGGGAGCCACAGGATCAAACTCCTCCCAGATAATATTCTCAAGACCTACCCATGTCTCCTCCCCTGGACCCATCCAGTCGGAGTCCAAGCCATCCCAAATCCGAGCGACTTTATCATGCAGGAATTGCACAAAATCCTCAGCACAACCCTGCAAGGGATCTTCCCGCACTCCCCCCCCCAAAGAAGGGAGTGGGTCACCCTAAACAGAGCGGCTGGGCAGTTCTCTGCAGATGCGATAAGAGCGGGAAAATGGTTAGATTTTGCCGCTTTTATCGCCACTAGGTAGGTCTTGAGATAAGACCTCACCTGTGTCTGGTCAGAATCGGATTGACTACTCCTCCAAATGCTCTCTAGGCGTCTTTTCCGACGCTTCATCTCTCTCAGCTCCTCAGACAACCAAGGAGCCAATTGAGATCGGCATCGGGTCAGAGGCCGCAAAGGCACGATGTGGTCCAAAGCTCCGGCGGCCGCACTTTCCCAGCGGCCACCAGCTCTTCAGTCGAGTCATGTGCCAGAGTCTCAGGAAACGGCCCAAGCTCCATCAGGAACCTTTCGTGGTCCATCAGGCGCCTGGGACGGAACCATCTGGTCGGTTCCGTCTCCCTGCAGCGGGGGAAAGCAGTAGGAAAGTCCAGGTAAAGGAGCGAATGATCTGTCCATGACAAGGGTTTAATATCTAGGTCCCTTCTACCAAGATCATTCAACCACTGACCAGAGACAAAAATCAAGTCCAGAGTGTGTCCCCCTATGTGAGTGGGGCCTTGAACTAACTGGGTCAGGTCCGTAGCTGTCATGGAAGCTATGAACTCCCGAGCCACCTCTGACGCCTCACCCGCAGATGGGAGGTTGAAATCCCCCATGACAATAAGTCTGGGGGTATCAACCGCCACCCCGGCAATGACGTCGAGAGTTCGGGCAGGGCTGCTGCCACGTGGCAGGGAGCCAGGTACGTAGTCAGCAAACCCATCTGCACCCCACGGCCCCACTTCACAAAAAGGGACTCACATCCAGCTATCTGAGGAACAATGGTCTCCCTCGGACAAAGACTTTCCCTTATCAGACAGCTACTGACACAAGGAGAGCAATGAGATACAGAGAGAACATGAGAGAAGGGATATGCCCTCTAATGGCTTCCCTTATATAGGCAGCTTCTGACCCAGCTTCTTAAAGTGGCAGTAACCCTGCTGCTTCATTCCCATTGCATCAGCTTTCAGTTGACTCCACTTGAAACTTCTCATCAGTTTACAGCTATTTAATCTACATACCCTAACAGATTGCTTTTTAAATGTCTTAGTGCACATGAAAACACAATAAGAATAGTTTTAGGGGATCTTCCTTTCCCAAAAGGTCTACAGGTAATTCTTGGTTTATAATCATAATTGGGACTGAAATTTCAGTTGTAAATTGAGCCACCACATGACCGGAATTGATTTTATTACTGTTTTTATGGTGGTCATTAAATCACTTGGTCATTAAGTGAATCACATGGTCATAAGTGCAACCCCATTTTGACAAATGGGCACAAAACAGCAAAAAAGTCACAAAACATGGAATGGTTCTAGAACCTTTGGCGTACCAATAACATTTCTGAATTCAACACATCAAGGAAATAAATACAAGTCATGTGTGTGTGTGTGTGTGTGTGTGTGTGTGTGTGTTTTGCTGAGACACCTGGCCTACCCCAATATGTGGGAGGGGGCATTCTGCTCCCTTTCACCTTTTAGCTCCAACCCAGGAGCCCTCAAGCAGTCGCATTCACGACAAGCCATTTTATATCAAATATATTTTGCTGATAAAAATATCTTTATTTTCTTTATCAGCAAAATATATATATTTATTTATATATATATATATATATATATATATATATATATATATATATATATATATATATATATGATGCTTATATAGGATACACAGAGAGGGGGAGAGGGAGGGGGAGGGAAAGGGAAAGAGAGAGGGTGGTATCTGCACATTTTAAATAAACCATGCAGTTAATGGTATAATTAGTTTTATACACTGTTTTTCAGAGGAAAAAATGGTGTAAATATTTTAAAATACTAGAAGACTACTTGTTTTATATGGTCTGTTTTTATAACTAGAACCCTAAATGTTTTTGATTTATTTTATAAATTTAAATATGTGAATTATATTTTAGTTACTGAGGTACAATGAGTTGAAACTGTATGAAAGTTACTTGAATGTTAGAATCCTATCCGTTTGCTGGTGCTTAGGTGACATACTAGGAATTGACCAATGGGCCCCTGGTTTTCTGTGTTTAATTTTTTTCTTCCCTCCATTAAACTACCATGTTTCCCCAAAAATAAGACCCTGTCTTATATATTTTTTGAACTCTGAAATAAGCGCTTGGTCTTATTGCCATGCGCTCAAAAGCCCGATTGGGCTTATTATCAGGGGATGTCTTATTTTGGGGGAAACAGGGTATTGTTCTCTTTGTAATTCTTGTTTAGCTGTTTTGCCTAACAATTTGGAATGGCTTTTGTTTTAGGATATAGACAAGTTTGGCAATGAGATCACTCAGCTAGCTCGTCCTCTCCCTGTTGAGTACCTAATCATAGATGTAAGTATCAATTTTGCTTACTTTTTACTTTGGCTACAGTAAATAGAAACATTGAATAGTTATATGCAGAATTCTCTCCATAAGGTAAATTGGGGGGGGGGGGACTCTTGCCATACTGGAAAGGTAAGTGCTAACAAGTAGTGTATAGCTTTCTGATTGCAATTTTCTTTTGGTTGTATAAAACCTCAGTGTTTAATTTCTATATTAACATACTGCTCAAAGGATCTCACTGCTCCTACAAAATTATGTTTGTATGTTAAATAAGTGGGAAGTGTCACCTTCACAGAGATGTTAGTGATTACATCTATAAGAGAACAAGTGTGTGCTGAATCTTTCAGAGAAATAATTACGCAATGTATGAGTGATATGGCTTTATTTATTTAGGTCTCTATCCTACCTTTATTTTCACAACTCAAGGTGTATTCATAATGTTTCTTACTTTCTTTTTGCTCCTCCATTTTTCCTTTTTCTAACACAAGTCATGACTGTTTTAGAACTTTCTGTTGAAGAGACTTTCAATTAGGGAGGCAAATATAAGCATTCCTATATTATGATTTAACTGAATTGTTTTTATTCCATTTTTGTATAATTAATCATCTTGTTTTATCCTATTTTTATTCCATTTTTATTATTTATTTATTTTAATTATTTATTAAACACTTGATTTGAATAGAAAGATGAATTTGAAAAATCAGTGATATTGCCCTCTGTAGCTTAACACTTTGATTAATAATCTATGGCATCTATATATTCCTTAGATTTGACATTAAAATGATGGGAAGATATTTTGCTAAATAAAAGAATACATTTCAAAGGTGATTAATCAGTAGAAGACACAATTGTAACATGTAGAAAGATAAAATAGAAATTAACACATAATTCAGAGAGCCAGTTTGGTCTTGTGGTTAAGGCACTGGGCTAGAAAACCGAAAACTATGAATTTATTTATTTATTTATTTATTTATTTATTTATTTATTTATTTATTTATTTTCAAATTTATATACCTCCCTTCTCCCTAGGGACTCGGGGCGGTGTACAGCCGAATAAAAACATACAATACAAACATTAAAAAACAGTTAAAAGAAATATCTCAGTTTGGCCCCAAATTTAAAAAGACAAACCAGTTAAAATTGTTTAAAAGGGTTTGTTAAGCCAGCCCGGCTTGCTGGAAGAAAAAAGTTTTAAGGGCACGGCGGAAGGCACGGAGGTCTTGAATTCTCCTTATCTCTGGGTGCAGCTGATTCCAGAGGGTAGGAGCACCCACAGAGAAGGCCCTCCCCCTGGGGGTCGCCAGCCTACATTGTTTGGCTGACGGCACCCCGAGGAGGCCCTCTCTGTGGGAGCGCATGGGTCGATGGGAGGTCGTCGGAGGCAGAAGGCGGTCTCAAAGGTAACTAGGTCCTATGCCATGGAGCGCTTTAAAGGTGGTGACCAACACCTTGAAGCGCACCCGGAAGACCACCGGGAGCCAGTGCAGCTCACGCAATTTAAGTCCCACCTTAGCCATGAAAGGCAGCTGGATGTCTGTGAGCCAGTCACTCTCAGTCTCACCCCAACCCACTCATAGAGTTGTTATGAGGAAAATAGGAGGAGCAAGATGTATTGGATATGTTCGCCGCCTTCAGTTATTTGTAAAAATAATAAAGGCGGAATACAAATAATTATGTATAATTGGTGCTACAATTCATTTATAAATAAATTGTGGCACCAATTTAAGATAGAGATTCTGATAGGCCAGTGATGGCTAACCGCAAAGACAAGAACTTTTTGTCTTACACACACACACACACACACACACACACACATTAAAATAAGCTGTCTTACTTCCCTCTAGTCTAGAAAGCAGTAGGAATTTGAACCTTTGATGGTCTCAGAAGTCTTGGACAGTATAGTCCTTTTGTCAGAGGTGAACTGATTCTTAATTACCTCATACAAAACACTGAAAAAGCCATAGCTTGCTTATATTTGCAAAAATATATGGGGAGACATACAAGAGATTTTAAAAGAAAAAGACTGGAAGACCCATAAGAAACTTCATTTCATCTCTCCTTTCAATTTTTCTACCTGGGTCTTTTTTTAAAAGGCATTATCTGAGGCCTGTCTCTTTGATAGGGGTTTTGCCCTGTCTCTTGCAGTGCCTGTTAACATCATATGTCATTTGAATTTCAACTGTTGTTATTTTTACTGTTTTGAAGATTACTACCACGTTTCCAAAAGATCCAGTTTACACATTTTCTATTTCTCAAAGTCCATTCCCTATTGAGAATCGTGATGTACTGGGAGAAACTCAGGTAAGTGTAAATAGCAGTTTGAATGAAGGGAAGTATCTACACAATTGCATTTATTTAGTTTTTTAATATTTAAAAGCAGATAACATCATGCATAAAATTGGCTTAGTTACAATGGTAAGTACTGTATTTTTCGGTGTATAAGACGCACCCCCCCCCCAAAAAAGTGGGTGGAAATGTCTGTGCGTCTTATAGAGCGAATGTTGCCGAAGCCCCGCCCACACACTGCCCCCACCCTTCAGCCTCTGCCTCCCAGCAATTTGCCTCCTTGTAGCAAACAGCCTGGTCAGCTTCAGCACACCCTGATTTAGCAACAGCAGCTGATTGGCGGTTGGATCTACCTCCCAGAATACTGCCTATCAGCTGTTCTAGGCTGTGGGGATCACTGCCATCACTGCCCATTGCCACTGCTGCCTATTGCCGCCTCCACACATCCCATTTCCCACATTTTTGACCTCTGCGTGTCCCATTTTCAGCCTCTGCGCACTGCATTTTTGGTCTCCACACACCCTATTTTGGGGGCATTCCAGGTGGTGGGGATCGTCACCGACGCCTATCCCCGCCCCCTGGCCTGGAACGGGCCAAAAATGGGGCATGCAGAGGCCGAAAATGGAGCATGAAAATGGCGATAGGCGGCAGCGGAGATGGGTGGTGACAGTGGCGATGGGTGGTGGCGATCCCTGCAGCCTGGAACAGCTGATAGGCAGTATTCTGGGAAGACAATCCAACTGCCAATCAGCTGCTGGTACTAAATCAGGCTTTAATTCACCCCTTTTTAGTTTTGTGCAAAATTTAACTAATTCCATGTGAACAGATTTCACATAGTCATGTAAAATAAAGTTTTTGCTATATCTGGAGAGCAGAAAAAGCTTGCATGTATGTTACCATGAGCAAAATGTCTACCATGGTTACAAATTGTGTCTCGGTAAGACTTCTATTTAGCACTCCTGTTCGAATACGCTATATGCTTCAACTGTAGCCTTGACTTTTGCTACCAAACAAAAGATCTTTGCAATATTTAATTGAAAAAAAGGAAACACTAAGCAGATTTTGTCCTTTGAGAGGAATAAAATATAATCTGCTGTCTTTTCTATTCCTACTGTCCCCTTTTGTGCCTATGTTCATAGCGATAGAGAAGAACTATTGCAGGGCTGTCAAACTCATGTCATCCCAGCGGCATCATGTGATGTATCGGGATCTTTTTCCCCTTTGCTAAACGGCGTGGGTGTGGTCAGCGCATGACACATCCAGTCCATGGGCCGGGAGTTTGACAGCCCTGAACTATTGGATCTAAAAACAATTTAGCTTCCTTCAGCTTTTCACTGTCAATTCTTATCAGCTGAAAAAGATCACCTAATCTGCCCCATTGCTGAGAATGGCATTACACCATTGGTCAGACATTGGATGAAAATTATAAGAAGTAGAAGTTTCTGAAACTATCTTCATGAGTTCTGCTTAGCTGTTGTTACGAGCCACTTGAAAAGAAACACAGTAAATTTCTCTCAAGAGCAAGTTTTATCTAAATTCTCCTTGATATGGAAGGAATATCCGGTTGCTCTTTGGCAAAAAACCCAGAGTGTCATTCATTTGCTCTCTTTACATCACAAATGCTAACAGTCTTCATAGATAGAACAAAATATATGAAATTGCTCTCTGAACTGGGAATGTTCAGGAGAGCCCAAATGCAAAACTTGCAGGCCAGTTATGACGTGGTGAGGTATCTAATTGAGTCTACAATGCTGTTTTTCCCAGCCTTTATTTACTGTTGCTTCTACAGTACTACATTACATTTCCTGTCCTCTGCATCCTAATCAACTGCTGTTTCTTTTGCTGCCTCCACATCCTCCCCGTTTTTCCTACTGTCTCTCTGCCTCCCTTCTGCTTTGTTTGCCTCTATATTTCCCAGCTTTTTTGTCTTCTTGCATATCTCTTAAATTTGATGTGCTTGCTTCCTGGATGCTATTTCTGTCTATTCATGCTGGAAGAGTTTCATCAGCAGAGGGTGCTATGATCCTGAGAAAAGAGTCTTAGTATCCTAAGACTTTTACTAAAAAGAAAAAAGAAAAAAAGGGGGAGGGGGGGAAACTACAGGTATTTTAGTTGAGAATGTTGCTACAAAAAAAGAGAAAGAATTAAATGCTTAAACAATTATAAACTTAAATAATAAAGTTAGTAATAATGTCATATTAAAAAGTCATCCAACTTGTTTGGGTCCTGCCCACTATTGAAGTACAGCTATTGAAATAACAGTTTTTGCAGCCCTGTGAAAGGGTATTATATATACTGGTAAATTGCATGGAATGTTCCAATTGGCTAAAGAATGCTTTTGTCAATCTTTGCAGGACTTTCACATTCTAGCTACATATTTGTCCCAGAATACCTCTTCTGTATTCCTTGACATCATCTCTGATTTCCATCTTCTCCTCTTCTTGGTCACCAATGAAGTGATGCCTTTAAGGGTATGTAATGACTTTATTTTTGGAGAAAAGCATAAAGCTTACATTAAGAAGGCTGCTAAGTATAACTGACTTTAAAACAGGATATCTTGACTGTTAGAAGTGGTTTCTAGATTGGTAGTTTGGCAGTCAATTCTGGGCTGTTTGAAGAAATAAGTTGGTAGCAATTGTCGCTTAGCCTGGATGGAGCAAGTTTGACACATAGGCATGTTGTTAAATTTTCTGTATCAGAAATTTAAAAAAAAAAGGCAGAAAAGTAATAATGTCCTATATTTTCCAGAGAGCCTAAAGAACTGTAATGACGTGTGAAATAGTTGAGCTGCCAGTGGGTAATTAACCAGGTTTACTCAGTGTTATTATGATAATGAAGTGTAATGATGCAATTGTTGTCTTAACCATAAAATATGGGATTACATTTTAGAAACTTCCTATCAAGTTTTCATAATTCTGGATGAAGCCTTTCCCATCTGCCTTAGAGAAACTGAACTCTGTAGTTTATAGTATAGAAACACAAGGAGTTCTGTTTTTCAGCAGAATGGGGTTAAATTGGCACACAAGCCAGAACTTCTTGAAGATGTAACTTTCTAAATTTCATAGAAATTAGAGCAGGCATTTTTGAAGTAAGCTTCATTAATTCTTTTTAAATCAGTTCCTGTAACTTTACTGTTAGCTCAGTGTAATGATACTTACAGGTGTAGTAATTGCTTCTCTGGTGAATATCCATCCTGGATATTCTTCAAACGGTTTTCTTTCCCAATTATTCATATACATCAGGATCTGATATGTAAACAAATCCAGTGTGCAACCCTAATACAGATTCTGCCATTTATGCAGTGATGTGATTATGAAGCCAGTAGAAACATTTTTATTTCCCCAGCCCACTTCGCTCAAGAACAAGGATGAAATGGCAATACATATTGTTATCCAGTTCATTTCAGAACTTGTCTGCAGTGCCACCTGCTGTTCAAATCTCAATAAATGTTTTTTTTTTCTTCAGCAAATCCATTTTAATGTAATTCTGCATAGTGTCGCTTGTGAATGTCGGACAACAGTTGCTGGTAACTGAAATGTGGAGCATGATGTTTCATTCATGCATTCTTGCTCATACCAGTATTCTAAATGTGGTCTTGTTTTTATGTTGGCAGTTCCTTTCGTAAAGGAGTCTGGGCTACGTTGACTTGTTCTTTTTGTGCCACTCAATCATGGCACACAAAATAAGTGGAGCTAACAGCACACATGCAATACAGTGCCTCTGTCTAGATTCTGCTAAACAAGGCAGTAGAAGTTTAATTTCTTACTTCTTTCAAGAATAATTGGCCTTTAAAATTGGAATGGAAATAGGATTCCTGAAATGGCATTCTTAGGTCTCGGGGAACAAAATGTATTTTTATACTGTGGCTCCATGCTTTTAGATGTCCTGAAAGTGAGAGAAGAGATATGCAACCTATTTTGGAGACTGTAAATCATTTGACAAAAATTGTCCTTGTGTATTTAAATATTAAATATTATTACAGTTACAGCTAGTGGAATATGGTGCATTAATCCTTTATTTAAAATGCAGGTAGGGTTGTGATGTGGTTTATTTCCTCTTTTAGGACAGTATCAGCTTGTTGCTGGAGGCAGTAAGAACCCGGAATGAGGAACTCGCTCAGACCTGGAAAAAATCTGAACAGTGGGCTACCATTGAGCAGCTTTGCAGTATGTTTAATGTCCTTTCTTTTTTTGAATCACCTCACTCCAAAGATGCTGGACAGCTTTTGTTTACCTATATCAAATTGCCTACTGTTGGAATTTAGATTTGAAACCACCTTTGGGGATGAATTTAGTACAACACAAGTAAACAAAACTTTACACTTTGTAGCCAAGTAGTTACCGGTGTGTGTGTGTGTATGTATGTGTGTATGTATGTATGTGTGTGTGTGTGTATACACACACACACACACACACACACACATATATAGCGGTGATTTAATTCATGCAGGAAAGAAAGAAGGGTTTTTAGAGGATACAGTTATAGAAATCTGTGGAAAGAATTAGACAGTGTTGTGCCAAGGAATGGGAATACTCCTAAGGGAAGATTGCATTTACTCTAGAAATTATCTAGCAATTTGTAAAGTTCCCAGGCAAAAAATGTTTTCTGCTTGTTGGAGCTTTTTCCATCTCCTAATTATTCCATTTCACTTTTTCAGGCACAGTGGGCGTTCAATTGCCAGGACTCCAAGAATATGGTGCCATGGGCAGTTCAACACATGCAACAACTTCTTCAATGTGGGCCTGTCAGCACTGCACCTTCATGAACCAACCAGGCACAGATCATTGCGAGATGTGTAGCCTCCCACGGAGCTAGGCCCTCTTTGGCTTGGCGATTGGGGCGGCCATTACAGACCAACTGGCAGAAATACAGAGGCAAACCTTTAGCCAGGCAGGACTGTTCTTCCTCCTGGGACGATGTACTGTGTGGGGCGGGGCAAGACAGGAAAAGGGGGAAAGGACCCATATCACAGGTATTCAATTGCCACTTACAAGGTGGCAGCTTGCAGTTGGAACAGGATGTCCCGGTGGGAAAAAATAAGATGGCCCCACTGTGCTGCCTTGTCTTTTCTTTGCTCTCAGTATTGTAGAAAGCCAGAGGTCCTGCTTCCCTTGAGCTGAAGTCGCACAGGTGTCTGATCAGCTCTGTGGGCTCATGGCGGTGTGGCTGTGTCGCCCTGTTAGCTTGCATGCCACAAGCTTTCCCCGCCTTAAGCTTGTCAGTGAGGCTAGGCAGTAGTGTTGAAGGGATGACTTGGTCCCCCAGGGCTAGCTTGTGTAATGTTGTTCTCTTGACATGCTTTGCATTTAGCCCCAGAGTTTCTGGGTCACTGGTGCCTGAGCCACATTGGTCCACTCTCTCATTATAGCTTCATATTGAGTGACGTGTGATCGCAGGACATACTGTGGGTTTAAAGCCCCAGGTTAAAGCTCGGCACTGGAGAGTGAGGGAAGAACATCTTTCTCAACCAGGCAGGGATGATTCTGCTTGCCTCTTCATCCATTTCTTGCCCTACTTCCCTAATGGCAGCAGATTAAAATAATTCCCAGAATTCCGCATCTATGGTTAGCTAAGAGAGAAGGTGATTTTCATCCTGGTTTGGCAATGGGAAGCATATCCTGTCACTTCCAGATTTGGAACCCTACAGCAACTTCATTCCAGCTGTGCCAGGACTGGGAAAGCAACAGTTCACAAGCAGTTATTTGTACCAAGTCTCCATGCACTATTTTCCCTTTATATTTAAAGCAATTTCCTGGGATCCAAAGCTATGATCGGGCAAAATATCTAGGCATTTTATTCATGTCTATTAATGACTACACAGGGATCAGCACAACAACGTTAAATGAAGCGTATATTGGAATGGGAGTTTGTCTTACCTCACTAAAATGCCTGTGTAAAAATTACTTTGCCTCTAGAACATAGTGATTGCAATAGAAATGGCCTTGCCTCTAGAACACAACCCTGCCTACTGTTCACATAATCATTATTAGCTGTGCCTCCTATTCCTTATTTCTTCTGATACCTGGGCTCCTCCATTCAAAAGTGTCCAGAATTATTATTATTTTTTTCATTATCCAAAATTCCCAGTATCTCTGCTAGGACTCTTTTATGTTAAGTCACAATTGATTCCCCTCGCAGAAGTATGCTGCATAGCAAGCCTATATAATCACCCTGATGAACTAGTAACATTAGAGAGAAAGAGGCCCTTCACGTCAACTCTCTGGTTATGTGGACATACAGCCTTTGTTTCTGCCCTGCCATAGTTTATATTCCTAGGTCTTTGTCACCACCAAAAAATGTGCCTCCATCCCAGCTCCCATTTTCATTATGGGCATGTAGGACTGGCCTCCAAACACTTGCTGTGAAGGATGCGGTCTTTGCCTTTCAAGGCAGTTGTAGCTGGGGCTCATAAACACTCTCTCTGGCCCTAGTTATTGCTGGCAGGATGTGTGACTTTCGTTTCCTGGGTTTGCATTTTGACTAGATTTCTCAAGCTCAATGGGCTGTAGCCGCTCTTGCTGTTCTTCTTGGTTCTTTGGGTTGCAGAGGTGTATGTTTGGTTTGGACTGGACTTAACTGAATTACAGCCCTGCAAATAAAAACCTATTAAAAGCATCCAAAATGATGGCTTCGGGTCCTTTTGTTGCTTTCTCCACTTTGCTCTCTACTCGATTTGAATTTATGCAGCCCTTGGGCCCCAAATATTTCTCCTGACAACCATTCATGCATTGTTCCAATACAGATATATATGTCATGGTGATTCACTTCAAGTCCCAACAACATCTAATTTCTAAAGTGCTTGCTGCGCATGTGGGCAGTCAGCTATTGTTTCAAATCTCATCTTAAAACAAAAAAATTGGGATCCATGTTTTTTAGCAATCTGGCAAGTAAAGAATATAAGCTTTATGTAAATATGATAAGGGTTGTCCATGTTAATAGATGCAGCCATTGGTAACAAATGGCTAAACCTGAGCCATTTATATAAGATGGCTGGTAGGAAGATTAATATACTTCTGACCTTCTTCTGGATCATGACTTAGAAGTATGAAAGAGTTGGACTTTCACTGCCACATAAACTAGGACCAGAAATAATGGGTACAAGAGAGGTTATGGGTTCTCCATCTTTGAATATTGTTAAGAAGGGGCTGGACTGCTACCACTTGAGGAAGAAACTAATTGGCTTTTCTACACATTGCAGAGGATTGGATTAGTTGACCCTTGTGGTCCTTTCAAACTCCACAATTCTATGATTCTAAGGCAATGACTTGGATTAACTGATGGAGGATATAACATTATTGAGATATTAATACCTTACAAGAGAGAAATAACATTCAAAATGGTTTTGATGGGTTATAGAAACAGCTAAATATACCAATTTGAGAGACAAATGCAAAATTCTCAACTTAGGGGGAAACAAAGATAAAATGCACAGATATAGGATAGGGGAAGCTGCATAGATAATAGACCTTTCAAGAAAAAAAACCTTAAAATATTTGTCTTAATAGTGAGGACCTATGTCCAGCTTGTGGTGTGGTTCCAAGAAAACAAATGCAATTTTAGCTTGCATCAATCAAATACTTTCCAAGTCTTGGGAAGTAATTGGCTCCACTTCATTCTGTGTTAGTCAGATCACACCTTGAATATTGCATCAATGTCTGAAAACCAGTTTTGAAAAGAATTTAGACATTTCCAGAGAAGAGCAAGAACTAGAAACATTAAGTGCCAGAAAGACGTCAAAGGACAATGCACAGAAAAGTAAGGCTGTGAAGACTTCCATGCATGGAGCGTCCTTTGCACCAATTATAGTATCTGTGAGTTGACCCAAAGAGTGCATGTCTGGTGCATGGACCTGTACCACATATGTTCTCAGATGTGATCCAGGGTAGGAGAAATTGAAGGTCTAGAATGACGTGGCTTCAGAGAACTAGGACTGGTATGGCAGGTAGATGCAGAGTGTAGGAGAAAAAGGGTGTTTGGTTGTGTAGAGGCAGAGGAGATCCAATGGGTGTATGTTTAAGATTTTCCTAATTTGCTATCCGGTTTTGCTTTGGTCAGATAATGCCCTCCCTCCCTGGAACAGCCCACACAAACTTCCAAGGCATAATGTGTTTTCTTTCACATGTAGGACAAAACATTTTTAATTTCATGCACATCCCTTCCGAGAAGATTAATATCTATTCTTCTAACTAGCAAAGTATAGCTTAAAGTTGCGGGAAAACAAATTTTGATTGAATTTACTGCTGTTAGGCCTTGGAGCTCATTAACCAGAGAAATGATGGGCTTCTCTTCACGGATTGCATTCAGGATCAAGACAGCCATCTGGTTGAGAATATTTTCATTTGGATTCTAGCTCTTGAGTTGAGCTGTGGCTCAATGGATGAAGTGGCCTTTTCCAACTCTACCAGTGCCCTGTAGGTCAGGAGGTAGGTTTTGTGTTTCCATCCATTTTCCTTCTGCTTCTCTATTGTGCCATCTGGACTCATAAACACTGACAAGGGACTGACGTATGTCCCCATCTGGCTACCTGATGTGAACCATGCTGAATGCTCTTCTCACTTAAAAAAAAAAATCGATTGTCTGGATATCATTAAGAACAAGAGGAGGCGGGGAGAGCAGTAAAGCTAATGCCAACAAGACGGGACGTTTCTCTCTAACTTTCAAAAGAAGTAAGTCAAAGCCTTTTTACCTTTTGTAATTCCCAGTTGTCCATATTTCCCAAGAAAACACATTCTGGGGAACTGCAGTTTTGTGCCTTTGTAAACAGAGTTTTAAACAGAGTAAACAGAATTGTACGCAGCAGAGTTGGAGTAGACAGCTTTTTCCCTGAGCTGCTCCTTTTTCTTGTCTATCAATCAAAGAAAGTATGAATAAACAGAGAATTATCCTCTTTACTCTTAAGTGCTAGTGACCTAAAATGTACTTTGGAATATTTGTCCCACACATCTCTTACTTCCCTCCTCCAGCCCTTCAGAGATATAAACTGCAGACCGGAGTATTTCCTATAGCAGGCCAAAAGGATCTGTTTACAATTTGAATGGCAAAATTTCAGGACAATGTTATAAAGTGAAGAGAGGCAGATCTTGGTTTGGAAGAAAAAAAACCCCAAGCTAGACTTGAAAGAATTACCACAACTTGCCATCTGAAGATTTCAACAGGTAAATGAAGTTTCTATTCATTCGTGGTTTTTTTTAAAAAATAAATAAATATTTTTGGAAGTCTTGATCACAGACTGGCTGGCAAATCAGAGTTGGAATCTAATTCATCTGGAAAGTGGTAAACTGCACGGCACGGCAGCATTAACTTTTCGGGCTCAATGCATTTTCAATTCCTTCCTATTAAAATGTCTTGAATGGATAAATACATATTAGCCCGACTAGGTGGCTCAGTGGCTAAGATATTGAGCTTGTCGATCAGAAAAGATCAGCAGTTCGATGGTTCAAATCCCTAGCACAGGTCTCCGGCGTGAGCAGGGGGTTGGACTAGATGACCTCCAAGGTCCCTTCCAACTCTGTTACTGTTTATATAGGAAACACAATAAGACGTCAGGCTAGATCCATAGATAGCTAGGTTCAGATGGCAAAGTCGTGACTATTGTATGTCAGACTAGGTCACATTACTTGCCTTGCTCACCGTCAATTTAATCTGCTCCTTTCTATTTTTCTGCAATCGGACATTAGTTTCAGTCATCGGCCCAAATCAGCCTCTTATTTATATGCAAAGGGAGAAAGGTCTAAAAGGACCAGTTCTGAACAAAGGAGGGGAGAGCTGAGGTTGGGTAAGGAATGGAAACAGGACCCCCAGACCCCAAGTAACAAGGGCCCTCAAGCAGTTGCAGCAACCACTCTCTGACTCTGGCTATAGCTAGCCTGGTCTGTTAGCCTGAAATCATGGGAAAGAATGGAAGTAAGAATGAAATTAAAAAATGAATATTTCCAGTCTTGAGAGATTTCGGCCAGCTGTATCTCTTCTTATTCCCTTCATGCTTGGTGTGTTAAAATATGATAGCACCCTTAATAGCAACCATATTATTTATTGTGCTTATCTACTGCTGAATTAACAAACGGACTAAAGATGATCACATGGTGGTTGACACAGGTCCAATCCAATGAAGACACAGCCTAAGCTACCCCCCATCCTAACAATAAGGAACTAGCAAGATTGAGCAATTTGCGTTCTCAGATCCACAGCTTCTACTCTTTCCTGTCCACCCACTTCCACTTCTTTCCAACTTGCAACATCGCAAAGTTTCAAAGCTATTGAGGCACATGGAGGAAATAGGGACCTTCTATGGAGAGGACGGTCATAAGTCAGTTGATATCCAAGTTCCAACATGACGTCCTCAAACCCCTGGACAATATTTCCATCCAGCTGGACTTGGACTGGTGAATGGATGCAAGGAGTGTTGTGTTTCTATGGCTACAGAAGAAGAGACACTCCTTTTTTCTCTGTCCACTGATATGACAAACTGGTGACCAGCCCAGCTAGATGAGCGACCATATGGGAGCCATCAAGGAAAAAAAGGGGTGGGGTTGGACGCAGAACAGGAATGTGGCTGTGAGGTCTGTGCGGAGACTGTAAAGAGGATCTTTTGATTTGGTCTTCCTTCTCTTGCTGCTGTCAAGGCAGCATGAAGCAGATTCTCTGGCTGCTGTTCTTGGTTGCCGTCAGCTGTGTAGCCATACCGAAGCGGCGGGAATCCATCCCCGAATGGGACTACCGATCAGAAGGTAACAAGTCCCAAACAACATGGCCTTCCCCAGAAAGCCGTCTGTTGCTTGGGACAACAGAAAGTTTTCTTCATTGTGAATTAGGCAGAGGGGCACTTGGATAGGCTGGCCCCTCTTTGCTAAGGGCCTTGGAACCCCCGCTGTGCAAGGGAGAATGATTGTGGTGTGGCACACTTGCTTTCGACAGTGGATGCCCTAAAGCCCATTTCTTTTTCATAAAAGCTGCTAACCTGAGATTCCAATCCTATCCCAACTTCCAATTTCCACATTTCTTATACAGTTCTGAACTTCTTTTCTGCATGCATGACTCTTCACAGTCTGAAGTATCTGTGAGCACCTGAATTTTAACTATAAGTCATATTTCTCCTTGTGCAGCTCCCAGGACATGTTTTCAGGGAATTGAGCACTTTTCACTTTAGAAACAATACTGTAGGTCCTAAAATGAACTCTGAAGGAAAGGCAGATCTTTTTTCCACCCCGAAGATGAATTCAAAAATTAGGGTCCCTTTATTCTGTCATTTTGTTTAATGTTACGCTGAAGCAACTTTATTCCTCCTAAGCTTGCTCTCCATCCGAACTCATATGAGAAGGGTGACCTGCCACATTGTTTTAAAGAGGTTTTTGAGCACTTTCTTTTACCCATGAAGAAGGTATGAATGCATGGTGAAGGTCCGGCTGTTGTCCTCAATAGTCCTACTAGATTTCATGTTAATGGTATAGAAATGCCTCCTCCTCAGGAGCGTACAGCATTTAGGAACAAAAGTGCAATGCTGGAGGAAGAGGGGAAGGAAAAGAAGGAGTTAAATTGTTGTTGTTATTACCACACAATAGTTCTAACTACCAGATGTGGCACAGTATTTTGACTTTCAGATTCTTTTCAAGGATCTAGCTAATGATACTATTGGAATATAGGCATTGTACCAAATAATGTAAAATTTTGTAATTGATGTGTTGAGATTCATATGGTGTCCAAATGCTTTTCTAGGTTTTTTGGTATGTTCCCAATCACTAGTACTTTGTTTTTATGCATTCACCCAACCTGTATTTGAAGGTTTTTATCTTTCCTTATTTTTTTTAAGACAATGATGATGATTTTACACAACTACTTCTTTGTTATATCACATTCCAGTTTGGTCTTCTATTCTCTTTCCTCTTTCAGCTGATAAAGTCAATACGAGGGGATGTTCTAATCTTACTGTGGTTCTTGACAACTGGAAATTTGCTATTATGACTCAAATTAGGAATCTTCTCCTCCATGATCATCAAACAGTGTTGCCTGACTATGGAAGGTAAGGGCTGGGGTCCAGGCAGAAATCTGGATAGGTTTCTAATTGACTTAGTGTAACACCTCGAAATATTTATTTATTTATTTATTTATTTATTTATTTATTTATTTATTATATTTATATATGGCCTTTCTCCCGTAGGACTCAAGGCAGTGTACATTTTAAAAGATTTTTAAAAAAACATTTTAAATATGCCAGTTTTAGTGGAGAATTTGTGTCAGCAGTTGATCAAGAGTAGTGGAATCTAGTTGTTCATAGGATTAGGATTAAGATTAAATAGAACATGCTCTGCCCTAGGATGTTTGCACAACATACGAAACCAATGGGTAGATTTTCACAACATCCTCAGTCATTTTTGAACCCGGTTTTTGGCTTGGTCCAATGTGTGCGTGTATTATGAGATACATTTTGATTAAAAAAACAAAAATTGGCTCAATCTTTAAAGATTCTGGGTAGTGGACAAAAAGCAACGACACATGTTGGCCTGTTAACAAGCCTTAATGAAGGAACAAACAAGCAATTTACCATTTGCAGATTGGTAAGACTGAGCTGATGAAACTTGGGCAGAGGGTTGGACTAGAAGACCTTCAAGGTCTCTTCCATCCCTATGATTCTATGTACTGTTGTGGACTATACAGCTAAATAAAATAAATATTTCTGGGTCAATGTCACTGCATCTGTATTATGGAAGTATCCACAAGAAATGAGCATTTGCTTGAGCAAAGTTTTGCCCAAATGACTTGCATCTATATAAATAAATTGTCGCCTAGATGCCATAATCGAGTTTGGCAGCATAGATCCAGCTATGTTGTTGAACCTTGCCAGAATAAAATGAAAGCCTGATTCTGTTAAATTAGCATAGTGTGTTTGTTATTTAACCCATATCCCTTCTTGCCTGTTGTCTTTTCAGAATCAAACCTCTTTCCGATGCCTTGGATGACCTATACAAGGAATTTAATGCTCTCAAGGAACATCTTGGAGAGCTGACTAAACGCTTTGAGGGGGTGGAATCTTTTGTAGATGAGATGAACAAAAGGCAGAACCTGTCTCCTGCTAAGCCTTTCATCAGGGCTGCCCAACTTGGAGGGAAAAGGGTTGCCCTCCTGCCAGCCAAACGCCGCAGAATCCTGATCCGGAATGGGAGGCGGATCATAGAGCCCTTGACTGAGGAAAGGCAATAAGCGCTCCAGCTGGTGTCGAACCTTCACTGCAATTTTGGAAACCCAACACATCCTTTTGTCTGCCTGTCTTTTCCCCTAAAAAAAACTTCCTATGAGGGCTTAAGTGTGACAGACCCAGGATAAAGGTATTAAATAGGAATCCTTTCTTGGCTGATAATCTGGAGACACAATTCCCAATGTATTATTGGAATAAATGCCAAGGAACGGTTCCTTGGTAGAGTGGTTTTATCAAATACATGTCTCCTTAAGAGTAGACTATGACTCGTAAGACCCTGCCGCTGTTTTAAGTGATGCACAGCTTAACTTAATGACAGATGAAATCACACCTGACCGGTTGTAAAAGTAGATACAGCACCCAGTTTGTATCACATGCTCTGGTTGTTAAATATGTTAGGAATGATTCTGGCTGCTTTACATAATTCTTACATGCTATTTGCACACTGTGTAATAGTTACACAATATGATAGCCCACCAAAATGCTGGGGATTATTTGCTACTTTCCACAACTGTAGACTACATTACAATCTACACCACCTGTTTCTGGAAGTACAAATGAATTGATTTTTAAGATACAGAATGTCACACCCCATGCAAACATGTACATCCCTCTATTTGCACTGCTATTTGTTATGCTCACTGAAACATTCCATGTATGACTCCAGAAATACTTTAATGAAAAAGCAGAGCTATTTTCCATTCGTTAAAGGTGGCTGGCAATCAATAAAGATTTGCTTATGGATACAGCATTAAGGAAAGTACCAACTCTCTACATCAATTCCAATTTATCTGTGTGGATGAGTGTGCGTGTGTGTGTACCAGTTATGACAAACGTCTCTTCCTATCTCTTCTCACCATCAGAGAATGCCCACCGTTTGTCTGCATATTTAACTAAAAAGGTAAAGTTTTTCCTGTCAGTTGTGTCCGACACTAGGGCACGGCGCTCCTTTCTGTTTCTTGGCTGAGGGAGTCAGTGTTGTCAGAAGACAATTTCTATGGTCATGTAGCCAGCATGGCTATACGCCAAAGGTGCACAGAATGCTATTACCTCCCCACCAATCTACTTGCACTTGCACACTTTCAAACTTCTAGGTGGGCATATTTAACTAGGAGACACTAAATTGCTCTTAGGTGAAGGGTTGCAAGATGAGAAATCGACCAAAGTTGCATTACCGGCTCTTGTATCCAAAACTGCTTGATAAAATGAGTATCCTGTGCTCCAGGGGCAGCCTCATGATCTAAAACTTTCAGTCCATGTAAGCATCTTCATAAGAAGCTTCATTTCCTGAAGACGAATCCCTGCAAATTGGCTCCTTTGGCTATAATTTACTAAGGAGCTTCCTTATTTCTTGAATGATCCTTTTTAAAAACCCATTACTGTAGTCAGATCAGATGCTACAAAAGAGGAAACTGAGTGCATTTTAAGCACACAGGATCCAAATTCTTCTCCATCTTTATGCCAAAGCTGGTTTTAGCCAATGAGAAAAGTCAGGCCTAATTTCCACATATCTAAATATAAACAGATTAGAAGCAATTGCATATTATATAACTTTTCTGGTTCTCCTTGGAGCTGACAGACTATTCTGGCTTGATGTTATGTATGGCTGGTAAGCATATGCCTTGAAGGCTGTATCTTGGCTACCAGGCCTTTGCACAGGCTCTCATGTTTTAGCAATGGAAAAACACTGTTGATTTTTTAATCGGCCTAATGGTTTGATTGTTTCCAGACTTCTCTTCTCAAGCACTAGGGACACAGATTTAGCACATCCATCAGCATCCACATCCTGCTCAATGAAGCTGTGTTTAGGATTGTAAGATTCACAGTTTCCTAAAACCTAGATAGCAGATAGGTTAAGTTATGGGTGGCATAAGGCCTAAAAAACAAATCAGGTCACCTCTTTACAATAAACTACCGGAAAAACTGTCCCAGTCAAGTTTTGCTATAACATTTCAAATTATTTGGAAATGACAAATGTGTGGGGAAAGCTGCATGAGTCTTTTCTTACTTGTTTTGAGCTATGCTTGTCAATAAAAACTTGGCAACGTAATTTATTCTTCTCCCTCTTGCAACTTATTGAGTTACTCTGAGGTAAGATGGACGGCCAATACATTTTATAAACAAACAAAACAAAACAAAACATATACACCTAGTTTAATTTTCAGCAGGATTTAATAAATGATATTTAGTGTATTAAAAAGAACATACATCATTTTTAACAAAAACCACTGAAGTTTACATATTGTAAGCAATAGCTTTTGGAAGGCCAAATTGCGTTGACTCATTCATTATACACCCACAGACACAAAGCATTTAATGGCTATGCCAGAAATATTTTGATGTAAAGAAGCTAAGCATTTGAGACTGACATTCTTGAATCTGCATTTTTAAGTGTGCATTTTTTCAAAGCATATTTTTTGAGTGTACAAATAAATCTGTAAATTAATCTAGCATTTACTTTGCTATGGATCCTAGTAACCAAAATGAAGTTCTTGCTTGATGTTTATACAAATGTATTCATATTGCTAAAATTTTATTTATTTATTAAATTTATAGGCCACCCATCTCACGATCACACAACTCTGGGTGGCTAATAACATGATAAAATAATATTATAAAACATTAAAACCGTAAGTGTAACACTAATAGAGAATTGGCTAAAATGGGAAATTATAAAATGGGATGAAGGTGGGATTTTTCATTTAGTAATTTGCTAATCCCACCTCCAGAAGGGCACACACCAATGATTTGGTCCAGTTCTTGCGAACCAGTAGTAACGTCGGCAGGAGGCTCCGCCCACCCGTCCGGACGTCATCATGAACGATTTGTGCATGCAGAGAAGCGCACGCTCCCATTGCAAACCAGTACCAGAGATAAGTAAAACCCACCCCTGGCGCAAACTCATATCTGGACCCCAGGAATAGAAAGAGACAGGTTCAAGGCCAACGGTGAAATGCACTTACCTTCGCTACTGGTTTGGAAATGTGAGCACACGCTCGCACATGCCTCTTCTGCCCATGCACAGAGGGTCAAAAATGGGACGTAATGATGTCCTGGCATGTGGGCAGAGCCTCTCACCGCAGGCCCTACTGGTTTGCATGAGCCAGATAGATCTGGCTGGATTTCACTGCTGTTCAAGGCCCTTTCACAGAAGGCCAAGAGGGTAGGAGCATATCTCATCTCAAGGGGTATGATGTTCCAGATGATAGGAGCCACAGCAGAAAAGGCTCTTCTACTTGGCCAACGGGGTCTGCTCATTGCTCCTTCTGCCCACTTGAATGGAGCATCCCATTGGGATGAGATGTTTCCTCAGGTTACATCAACAAAATGTATTAAAACAAACAATTGAGGCTTCTCTAAAAATATTTCCAAGCCTTACTTCAATCTAATATTTTCTGGGACTATTATGCCCGTATTATGGCTACTCATTAAATTTAATACACTGCAAAAGCACAAAAGTATCCTTCAAATTTGTGTCTATTGGAATGCCATTCTTATATCTTTCTGAAAAATTTCTAGCTTCTATAAACTATTCTATGTGCATTTTTGCTCCAGATATGTAGGGTCTATCTTTGAAGTTTGTTATTTATATCTTTGATTTTCACAGTTGCATAAACTCCTGTCAAAATCTACAAACCCCCAAAATCAAGATTACACATATAATCACTTTGCAGTTTTCTAGAGAATAGATTTAAATCAATTTTAGTTTATGAATCAGCAATCAAGCTTGATGAAATTAAAAAAATACTAAAATATCTTTGTGACTGACCCAGACTGGACCCTGCAACATTTCCTGAGACATGTACGGTATATTTGCTTTCATTCGTGAAAAAACACTAAGGCATAATAAAGGCAAATGGGGGTTAATAGATAAGAGGAAATAAATCATGTTAACTTCAGTTGCTTGAATTTGGGCTGAAGGATGAAACAAATCGTTTAATTGATAATTCCTTTACTAGTCTCATTATGGTATTTTGCAAGGATAGCTATCACTGCAAGCAACACTGCCATCTACTGTCTCAGATGCACTGTGATTTTATTTTATTTTATTTTTTTTACACTGACACCTACAGCTACTGTTGCATGCAAATGCCAAATGATTGCCACTTTCTCGTTCTAGCTTTGAAATGTGGGGTTGGATCTGAACAATTATTACAAAAGTTTAATAGAACAAAAAGCTGTGGAATCAACAGCAAGCAACATGTCAAATATAGTACTCACCACAATGCCCAACCTACATGAACCTTTCGTTGGCTAGGCACTGAACCAACCATTATTTTTTGTACTGATATTCCAATTTTGAGTGTGGGAGCAAAATGTGACTGACTTGGTGGGAGGGCTGTTTTTTTCTGACTATACTCATTTCTATTTATTTAAAGCCACAACAGTCCTATAAGATAGACTTAAGAAACCAGTTCAAAGTCAGCTCATGAACTGATGATTAAAATCCAATATTTGAGCCACGACATACACTTAGTATCTGCAGAAAAATCAATAGCAATGGCAATAGAACTTAGACTTATATCCTGCCCCATAGTGCTTTACAGCACTCTTGGGCAGTTTACAATGTAAGCATATTGCTCCCAACAAGCTGGCCCCTCATTTTACACACTTGGAAAGGATACAAGGCTGAGTCGACCATGAGCCCCATCAAGACCAAACTCCAGGATATGGACAGTTAGCCTGCAATACAAGTAGCCCTCGACTTATTTCTGTTGGTAAGCAAGACAGTCATTAAGTGAGTTTTGACCCATTTCACGACCTTTCTTGCCACAGTTAAGTGAATCACTGCAGTTGTTAAATTAGTAACACGGTTGTTAAATGAATCTGGTTTCTCCATTGACTTCGCTTGTCAGAAGGTTGCAAAAGGTGATCGCATAACCCTGGAACACTGCAACGGTCATAAATATGAGTCAATTGTCAAGTATCTGAATTTTAATCACATGACCATGAGGATGCTGCAACGGTTGTGTAAAAAAAATGGTGATAAGTCACTTTTTTCAGTTCCATTATTATTTCGAACTGTCATTAAAGGAACTATTAAGTCGAGGACTATCACTGAGCCACCTCAGCTCCTTACTCAATTCCAAAAATGGATGATTGGGATTCCTCTTGGAGTCCAGATGTGCTTGCTTTTTCTCTACACATCTGATTTCACAGGGTAGTGTTAAGAGTCCCACAAAACCCAGGCATCCTTCAGCGTCAATAGGGAACCACTCTCAAGTTCTCATATTAAAGACACCTTGGAGTCAAGCTATTCCATTTGGCTCTATGGACGCATCCACGCAGCCTCTTTGCCATCCATGCACATGTATTGTTCCCCTTCCCAATCCAGCCCTCTGATTTCCTGGTGGTCTCCCATCCAAGTGGGGATCATCAGACCCTACGCTGCTTGGCTTCCCGGCAAAGGCAAGATGACCAGGAGTTTCCCGGCATGCCCAGAGGACCCCAGTCCAGCCAAGAATGTTTGAGCCATTCTTTTTTTTTTGCAATGTCCCCTTCTCCTCCCACCAGTGGAAACCACACACGCTTTCTAAGCTTTTCCCCTTCAAATACAAATGCAAAACCACGCATCCGCCATGCATTGGCTCCGTGCGTCCCTCTTTGTAGCCCCTGCCCCGCCGCCGAGCATCCTCTCCTTGGGGCGCCCTGACATTCGTTTATTCCCCCAGCAAGCCGCTCCCGTATGGGGACCCGCTCTTCTCATCTCCATGGCAACAGCGAGCCGCACCAGCAGCGGGAGAAGGTGCGACAAGAGCTCGCCCACCCTCCCTCCCTCCTTCCCTTTACGGCGCGTCGTAAACCCTTCTCTGCAGCCGCTTGTGCTTCCGCCAGCTCCAGTCGACAGGCGAGAGCCCGGAGAGAAGAGACAGACAGACAGAGACAGCCGTAAAGCAGCGCCTCTTCCCGCGCTTAGTAACTGGTGGCGTTCCGACCGCTGCCTTGGAGAGAAGAGGGAGGCGGGGTCAGAATGGCAGCTCCGCCCCTTTAGCTTTGTGGCGGCGGGGTGGGGGGGCGAAGCGAGACCAGTTGCTTGCTTAGCTCCGCTGATTTGCGATTTGTGACGATTCTATTTCAAGTCTCGAGCCTTGCCTTGTCTATTGTGAAAGTGTGTGTGTGTGTGTGTTGGGGTGGGGTGGGGGTTGTCCTTCGGGGTTTATTGTTGTCTTCGTTCCCACCGGAGGCGCCGGGGTAGTAGTATGGCCCGGGTGGGGCGGACCCTTGCACGCAAGCTGACTTGCTCCGTTCCCACGTGCTTTCGCAGACGAGGCGGGGTGACACCTGAAGGGCTCTCCGGTTCTGCCCCCACATCTCTCTGATTCCCCTTTCCAGGCTGGCAGCGGCAGTCATGGCCCAGGTGGGGCACAGGGTGGATTACCTGGCGGGGTTTTGCTGCCCGGTTGGGGGATTGGCAGCCGGGAAGCCCCGCGTGCTGTGCCACGAGAACCAGATCTACCTCTCCAATGGCACCGAGTACGTCTATGTCTACGACCAAGAAGGGCGGCTGATGAAGGTACGTGTGGACTGGCGCTTGGTCCTGCTAGTCGAGCATTCTTCTTTTCAGGGGCCGGAGCCGTGAGGAGATATGAGAAGCTGGAAATCAGGTCAGATGCTGGGAGGCAATTTTAGGGCTGATGGGGCGACTGGAGGAGGCAGAGCTTTTAAAGATCATGACAACAGCAGCAGCAGCAGCGTGTAAAAGTTTGAAAACACCAGTATGTTAATAATTACCGAATCCTAGTTGACCTCTCTTAACCTGGTTTGATATCTTCCATCAGTGTACAGAACAATGGATTGTCTTAAGCACTGAAGATAATTACAGGTGCAATTCACACTGCATCCTTTAGTGCTAGCTTTAAAGCTACCTTCCCCAGTCTGACAGCTTCCAGATACAATGAAGTACAATTCCACTGCTCTTTACTTAGTGCATGATGGGTATTGTGGTCCAAAGCATCAGAGGATGCCGGGATGAATTAAATCCCACTGATGTATGTCTGCAGCAGGTTGCTGTATCAAGCTGACCTTGATTGGTCTCAGAAGCAAAGCAGGGTCGTTCCTGATTAGTATTGGGATGGGGAATTTCTAGGAATTTCAGGTCTGTAGACTAGACAGGGAACTTGAAAATGTGTTCTGCAAGAATGCATTGCCAAACCATTCCATACTGTTGGCAAAAAGGCTGCATGAGTGTACCCAAAAGTCTCTGTAAATTGAGTTTGATTTGGTGGGTAAAAACTGATCTGAAGAAATGCATTCATTTTCATGGTAGCTCTGTTTCCCAGTTTGTAATTTTATTGTGAGTTTTATTCAACCCCATAAATGCTAAAAATAAACATGTTTATACAGCACATGAGCACGAAGCGAATTCTATACAGATCTACCTTATGTCACTAATCCTAATACTAAGCATTTGAACTAAAAAGAGAAAAAAGTAGAACAGCACTGCAACACAATAATGCTACCTCTAACAGAATGTTGAATTTCTCTGCTCCTTCCCTTCAGGAGACTCAAAGATAGAAGTAGTAAAGTGTCTTTGGTGGCTTTGTTTAGGAGAATTAGTCCAAAGTAGTGACAGAAAGCAAATTCTTGCACCAGAGGAAACTGTGAAGAAAAGCAAAAATTGCATACAATGTACCTTTTGCATAATGGGAGATAACTTGATGCACTCTAGAAGTTTGGGCTATAAAATTTCTCATTTGTCATATTTCTGAGAGCTAATGTGTCCAGAACGTCTGTAGGGCATGTGATAACCTATCCAAGTCATAAAATATATCCTGACAGTATGGGATCCATTCAGTGATTGGATTGTGACCAGTATTTCTTTTTATCATGAATGAAGGCGAATATGTGTCCCACATTTTTTTTTATTGTTCATTTTTTTAGGATGCTTTCAAAACATATCGGTTTACATTTGCTTGGTTCCTATCAGGGACCAGAAATATTTTTCAAATAAGTGTTGGAAGTTGTCTTCCAGCATGTGAATTTTTAAGAGAAAAGCAGGCAGTGGGAGAAAATGAAGTTTGCCCTTCATAGTTCTGGATTAGAGCAAATGAGATCTATCGCATTCTCTTTGTCCGTACAGTTAGCTCCTTTGCTACTCCTGTCAAAAGTAAAACTTGATCAGAAATGTAGCTAGGGCATTGCATTTTTCCTTCATCAGTCCCTTGAGCTTTTAATCTGTTAATTTCTTTTTTAAAAACTAGTCTGCTTCTTAGGAGCAGAGAACAGATGAGTAGAATACACTGCAAACACATATCTTGTGTGTATGTGTGTGTGTATGTGTGGGAGGCTTAATAATAAGAATGGCATAGTAGTTCAGAGAAAACCAAAGTGAAATGGATCCTATATAGTTAACCCAGACTGGCTTGATGCTTTGTTTTATGCCCTCCCCATCGCATTATTCTAACTGGAGCCCAAGATCACCCAAGTTCACCCCTGCTCTCCCTCCTCCCCCCTTTATCTGGTATTTTACATAAATAATGTGCTGGAAACCACAGCTTAATGTTTGAAAGGCTCCTTGGGTTATTAATTTTTTTCCTATAAAATTGAACAGGCAGGGAGGATGTGTGAGAAGCAGAGGTGCTCTTAACTGTCTAAATCTTTAATTTAGATTTTTCTTGTTGGTTTTCTTTTTTATGATATCTTTTTCACCATAGCAACCTTTGGTAGCAAATTGGTTGTTCTTCATAAGTCACCTACGTGTACCATCCAATTCTTAACATTCAATTCTTGACATCAGTCTGTAGTGATTCTTCTCCCCCTTAAAACTGCCTTTACAAATCTGCCTTTTGTCTCTAGAGTAGTCTTGTTGAACTATAAAATGAAGGATATGTTTTCTGTTTGCTGTATTGTCACAAGTGATACGTATATGAAATATATTTTTCCCAGATTGCATAGATTTTCCAGTGTTGATTCCTTGATCTAAACCATACCTTCAGATATTGAAGCAATGTTTTTGAACCTCAACAATTTTAAGGTGGGTGGATTTCAACTCCCAGAATTCCCCAGCTGGTAAGCTGGCTAGGGAATTCTGGGAGTTAAAATTGCACACTCGGAACTTATTGAGGTTCAGAAACCCTGTATTAAAGCACCTCTTTAATTTATTCTTTTGATTTTACCTAAGAAGCCTATTTTGATAATAACCGGCTGAACCTTGCACACTTTCCACTCACATAGAGAGATAGGTAACAAATAGGTTAATGTGAATATAGATTATTAGTGTATCAGACAAATGATAAAAATACAGACTTTGCAGGGATTTCTCGTGCAGAAATGGTACCCAGTTCTCTATGCTTATAATATTGTTGCAGCTTTGACTGCAGACAGATGTGTGCGTTGAGTGCTGCTTGTTCTCTCATTGCTGAAATGATAGCCCCCATCTTGGATATAATATGCCACTTGTTCAGCAACGCATCAGCAATCACTAATGGCTTAAAAGGAGGAATGACATGCAAAATAACATTCTCCTCTTATTGGAGGGTATGCTTTTAGGTGAAAAATAGTAAGAACTGCACATCCTCAGATAAAGAAACAAAACAAATAAGCTTTACTCAAGCTTCCCTCTAGCTGAGAATGAAGCTCTTTTTAAATCAAGGAATATACAGAAAATGGCTTCAGACTAGATGTGCCGAGGTGTTTTAAATGATATTCAAAGGATCCTGGGCCTGATTCTGCACAAGGCAGCAACTTATTACTTGATTTCTTTAGTAGATTTCTATCACACCATAATCTATCCAACCCTCATTGGCGGTTAGTCCTTCAAGGTAGCCCAGGCAAGAGGTACAAGCAGGAGTAATAGTTCTACTTTTATTGTAAGTCTGCACATATTTCTCTTCTCCTCTCATTTTAACTCTCCAGACCTCCCAGAAACAGGGAGTAGTTGCTTGATTCTCCTGACACAAGCACAGGCCAATTTGATAGGGTGCTGCAGTTCTGCCAGTAACCTGTTGCCAAGCATGAAGGTCTTTGTAGATTAACATCCGCACTTTAGTTTGCACACAGAAGCCAATGAGCAGCCAAAGCGGAGCCTGCAGTAACAGGGGCTCCGGGCTCCAGTGATGTCTGCTGGTGAGCATTTGGTCCGCTGCATTCTCTACCAACGGAAGCTTCCAGATGGTGATTAAAGGCAGCCCCGTGCATTGCGGTAGTTGAAACAGGTGGTGATATAACTCGGCTTTTGGAGAGACAGATTTTCAATTTCCCCCTTGTTTTGGTTTTCACCTTTTCCCACATGAAGTTTGTGGCCTCCGTGGGTGAAGATTACCAGCTTTTCTCCAGCATTGCGTTCACGCTTTTGACAACAGTGGCATGAGGGTAACAAATACATGAAATTTCTCCCATTTAACCTATAAGTGGAAAAAAGCTTCACCTACTCGATGTTACTTTACTAACCAAGAAACAGTGGTACCACTATCACTACCACTACCACTACTACTACCACTACCACTACTACTACTACTAATAATAATAATAATAATAATAATAATAATAATAAAAAGATAAATTCAATGGTATAAAGGATTCTTACCTCCTATAATGAAATAAGTGTCAATCACCAGGGTAAGGTTACAGGTAAATCTCCTTTAATGATTGCCTTATTTAGCGACCATTCAAAATTATGACAGTATTGAAAAAGTAACGGTTCTCACATTTATACCTCTCACAGCATCCCCATGGTCACATGATCAAGATTAGGGTACTTTGAACGGGGGGGGGGGGGGCTCTGGGTTTTACTCCTGTCACAGCATCCTGCAGTCATGTGATTGTCATTTGCACACTTCATAGCCGTCCTTCTTCTGACAAGCAGAGCCCATAGAGGAGCCAGCAGTAAAATTGCAAGTCACGGTCATGTGGTGTCTCACTTAATGACTGGCAGAAGTGAGGGAATGAGTTCATTGTGGTTATGTTATGTTTTCCTTGACAACCCTGTTGCTTAGCAACTAAACGAGGCCTGTTTCTAGTTTGATAGTAAATAATGCACACTTTGGTTTATCGGGAACCAAAGCAGATTTTATTAGGGAAGGTTCTCTGCTCATTCGAGGGCTATTGATGACCAGTTGGATATGTATTTATGTGCCCAGTCTTCCTGTGAGGGCTAATGTGAGTCTATAAACCAGAAAATGGGCTGTAAAGATGTCCGCTAATGCATTATTTTACCTTCCTGAAGGCTTTTGGCGATCCTCCTTCCTGTTTTCTTCCTAGGCTGTCTACAGGTTTCCTGATCAAGTCTGGCATGTGGAGCTCTTGCCCCTCCACCATCAGCTGTATATTCTCTGTGCTGGAGTTGGCCTCTATTGCGTGTCCTTGGACTACCAAAGCAGGTAAGGGATGGAATGTGATTGCATTAAGTATTTCAAGCTTTCTCCCTTGCCTAAAATTCTTGAATTAAAGGCTGGAGTGATCACATAGACTATAACATAGAATGATAGGGTTGGAAGGGTGCTTGGAGGTCTTCTGCTCAAGGAGGAGACCCTATACCATTCCAGACAAATGGCTGTCCAGTATTTTTTTTGAAAACCCCCAGTAATGGAGCACCTGTAATTGGATGTAAAGATAGGATAGGATAAGATAGGGTAGGATAAGATAGGATAGGATATAGCATAGGACAGGATATAGGTTATAGGATGTAGGATATAGGATAGGATAAGTCTGATATGTTGGCCAGATGTGGCCAATAGATCCACTGTTGAGCCCATGTAGGCCAGATAATGCCAGTTAATGGGCTGGATTTCTATGACTCGTAGAGAAGTCTGATTGGGAGCTTTGGGAATGATCTTGCTGTTGATGGCATCTAACGCCTGATGCTTATAATAGAGGATGAGGATGGAGTACGTATGCAAAAGTGGGATTTGAACGAAATAAGCGGCATCTCTAAAGTAGCAGGAGGGAGAACTCGAATTCTTTGGAGAATGCAGGATGTTTCCCGAGGGTTGGGAATCATAGGCAAGAGGAACAAAGGCAAGGATAGATTAGGAGAAGAGAAGAGTGTTGAAGTTGCAATACATAGGGGTGGAGAGGAATATGACATTTTCAAAACATACCACTCACACATCTCTGTTACTAGATTCTGGGCCGACAGCAATTTCCAAACCATGTTCAAGAGCTAAGAAGCACAGTGTAATAAACACATCTTGGTATTACAAGACACATGTAACCAACAGCAGCTCTCTGGGTAGAAGTTTGGCAAAAGCTGAATGTTTATGCCAAAATATCTTTTACACGGTTCTCTGTATCAGTACTGGATTTAGGAAGATGTTTTTATTAATGGGGACTGTGACCTTAAGATTTATCACCCAAATCCTGAAGCCCAGACCCCCAAGAATGAGCAACAAACCCATCTTGCCCAATGTTATACACCCAGTTTTCTGTCAATCAGAATAGAGCTGGAAGGGACTTTGGAGGTCTTCTAGTCCAACACCCTGCTCAAGCAGGAGACCCTAGTGACTGTCCAGTCTCTTCTTAAAAACCTCCAGCGATGAAGCACCTACAACTTTTGACGGCAAGCTGGTTCACAGGTTAATTGTTCTCACTGTTAGGAAGTTTCCCCTAGACCCGTGATGGCAAACCTATGGCACGGGTGCCACAGGTGGCACGTGGAGCCATATCGGTGGGCACGCGAGCTCAGCTCCGGCATACATGCATGCGCCAGCCAGCTGATTTTTGGGTCTTCTGGGCCCACCAGAAATCAGAAAACACACTGTTTCCGGCCTCCAGAGGGCTTCTGGGGGGTGGGGAAGGCCGTTTTTGCCCTCCCCAGGCTCCTAGAAAGGCTCTGGATCCTGGGGAGAGAGAAAAATGGGCCTACCAGGCCCACTGTGCCATTGCATGCCAAAAGCAGGGGAAACATGGGGGGCAGGGCACATAGAATTATGGATGTGGGCACATGTGCGTGTGACCCCACTGCGCTCCCCCCGCTTTTGGCACCCGATGGCAAAAAGGTTAGCCATCACTGCCCTAGACACATGGGGAGGCTATCAAAACATGGAATCCTGAGCATTGACTAGAATCTTGGCATTGTGAAAATCAAGGTTTGTCTTTTCCTTCCCCCACTATACTTGCACGGGTAGTATCTGTTGGGTAGTGTTGAGCATCAAGATTTAGTAACCATTGTCTAGACCAGTATTTGTTAAAGTATGCTTTGAGGACGTCTGGAGGCCCACCAAGACCCTCTCAGGTTCTGGGAAATCAAAATTAATTGCCAGATATTAAAGTTATTTGCAAAACTTTAAAGCAATGTCACTCTTCTCATTTTTTTTCTTTGTTAAGAAAATGTATTTTTTTCATGAAAAAAATGACATCAATAGATTTAATCTTGTTATTTTTACATGATTTGATGAATAAATATTTCATGAATGTGTCCATTTTAACTTTTAATATGGTAAATATTGATAGATAAAATCCATAAAAATTACAAGCTCTTTTGGGATTCTCCCTAACTTTTAAGCACCGGAAGAAATCCTAAAATCAAAGAAGTTTAAGAAACACTGATCTAGACAACAGATTTTCTGATAATTTGCTGAAAACTGTGATTAGCATCTTCAGAGGCAGGATAACCATTCAAAACATCTCGTGAAACATCAGGAAATTGGTTGTCTAGACCATGATAATAAACCCTGAAGCTCAACACCTTTCTGAGGTTGCCTTTCCTTATCTAGCAAAACTGTTAATACAGTCAGGCAACACGTGCAAACAGCAGCTTCACACCTTGCGGCTTTTAATGGAGACTGGGTCAAGGGGAACATTCAAATCTCCCTGCCAGTCCCATTGACCCAGATAGAGCATCTCCTCTAATGTAGCCTTAGAGGAACACATTAGAAATCTGCAGGGAGTCCTGTTCTTGGCTCTCAAATCTAGGTTGTCCCTTGGCTGTTCGTGTGTTTTTCTGCCATTCATTCTTTTGCCATTCTTTTCCAGGTTCCAAGCAGCTTAACAAAAGAATTCTTATAGGCAAAAAATAAAAAAGAATTAAGGGGCTGGAACTTCCCTCCAGAGGTGTTGTTCTGTCCGTCTTAATCCAGCTCTCCCCATTCTTGAATCCAGCTCAGTGAAGCGGATGCTAAACCTTCTGATTTGCCAGTGCTGTTTCCGAGTTTTCTCCCTTTGGCTACTCTGAGAGGTTTTTCTTGTTTGCTTTGAAGGTTAGTGAAGCAGACGGATGGCGAGGAAAGCGACTGCTTTTCCAGCATCTTCCCCATGGGCTGTGATGCCTGCGCTCTCCCTGATGCCACACTTTGCACCTTCACGCTGCTCAATGATGTCTTGGTCACCCTTTCCCAAGTCCGAGAGAAGTGGTGCATGAATCTCCACAAACTCCCAGGCCCTGAAAGCCAGGAGAAATTGCCACATCAGCCAGTCAGCCACGTGGACATCACCACCAGCACAAACAACGATGGCGACATGTCTTTAGCCCACTTCCTCCCGGTGCTGTGTTGTGCATCTGCTCCTGGTGCCAGTAAACATTGGGAGGGACTTCGCCATTCTGGGGGGTTCGTGCTGGAGGAGCCCCTCTTCAGCCTCCTTTTCGGTGTAGACGCTGCCATGCTGGATTCTCCCATGATCCTCTGTGGCTTTCCCGATGGGCAGTTGTGTTCAGTGCCTTTGAAGGCCCTGAATTCGCCTGGAGACCACCGCTGGGAAGACTCACCCGTCAAGATCCTTCATCATCTGGAGGAGCCAGTGGTCTTCATTGGGGCCCTGAGGACTGAACGGAAATCTCCAGATGTGGAGGAGCATCCAGCCTATGGAGGCTTGGGTTGTGACTGTGTTGTGGCTTTGGGACACTATGGTAAAATGGTGGCCATCAAGGCCTCTCAAGGAGAAGAAGTCAAAGTCCCAGACCTCCGAGAGTATTACCTACAAGGGCCAGTTCTGTGTGCAGCCTGCAGCGGGGGAAGTTGCATGTACTACAGCACCCATTCTGACATCTATGCAGTTGATTTGGACAGCAACACACCTGAGGCTGAAAAAGTGGAGGCTCCAGCAGGGACCCTTCCTTCAGCTGTGTCTCCTGCCAGCTTGAGTATCTGCAGTGTGGTGGCGCTTTCCTTATCTTCCCGGGAGTCAGAAGGTATTAGACCATTAGAATAGGTCTACAGTCTGGAACGGTCGAGTAATCCTACTTACATGAAGTCCTTCTCTGGATACATCCTATTGAACCTATTAATACAGGTAGTCCTTGACCAGTCACTTAGCAACCATTGAAAATTATAACCTGGAAAAGGGACTTATCACCTGAATTACAAGTTCTGACAGTTGCACCCACCCATCACCCATGGTTATGAGGCAGCACTTTGGGTGTCTGGCAATATGGATGTCTTCATGGCCATTTGCAGTGTCCTGCAGTCACATGACCATGCTTTACGATGGTTTTGCCAAAAACCAACACTTTCAGTTTTTGGCAAAACCATGCCAAGGCAAACAAGGGGTTCGCTTGATGACCACAGCGTTCACGCTTAGGACTGCCATGTTTGCTTAGTGACCACTGGGGAAAAAAATGTAAAATTGGGTCAGTCACAAATTGTTTTATGACCATTACAATTTACAAGCGTAATGAGAAGGCCCCATTATGGTTGTCACTGTAGAACTACCTGAAGTAAATTATGAAGAGAAATGAGGAAATAGTGGTGTGGACAGAATGCATCTTGACTCAGAATCAAGTACTGATTCATATTTTATTTATTATTTATTTATTTATTTATTTAGTGAAGTACATATTAGATAATAATTAGATATATAAGGATAAGCATGAATTGAATACATAAAATGAATACAAATAAAGGGAACATTAGGAGAGGGACGGTAGGCACGCTGGTGCTCTTATGCATGCCCCTTACAGACCTCTTAGGAATGGTGTGAGGTCAACAGTATTTACATTACTTTTGCTGAAAATGAATTTGTCCATTCATCTACAGATAGTCCTCAACCTATGGCCACAATCGAGTCTCAAATTTCCATTGCTAAGCAAGACAACGATTATTAGTTTGGTCCCATTTTATGATCTTTCTTGCCACAGTGCTTAAATGAATCCCTGCAGCTGTTAAGTTAGTAAAATGGCTGTTAAAAACCATCTGGCTGTGAAAAGTAGTCATGTCACTTTTACCTGAAAGTTACCATGGTAACTTCAGATTGTCAGTGAACAAATGGTTGTAAGTCAAGGACTACCTGTATTTCCTCAGAACAAATGGGGATCACATCCAGAAAAAGCTCAAGAGAAGATTTTCTTTAACACTGACTTTTACTTAGGCCCAAAATGGCCTTGAGAAAAAAACCTTTTGTCTCTCCTTAGGTTGGCCAGGGCAGCAACTAAGTGTGTTAGTGCATTGGGCTTGTGAGGTGGCTACATGAAAGAAGAAAGTTGTGTGCTCCTTTGTTGCAACATGTGTTAAACAATCCTTGAGCTGCAGATTTCAGTCAGGAGACAGATCCCTAGTCAATCCATCCTTCAGCTTGTGGTGTTGCTGAGGGACCTTGGCAGTAATTTTAAGATTTTGTCCAAGATTGGGCAATGTTTGTGTCCAAGGCTGCCTTGAGCAGCTTCCACAGCAAAACACAGTGGCACTAAAGTGAAGTCTTATCTGGGCAATAAGGTCATCACACAAACGTTGCCATGATATAACTATGTCCCAATGTTTGACACAGTAGATAAATTGCAGCAGGGGAGAGAAGTTATCAGTACCAATGTGCGGTCATTTATCGCCAGACACTCATTTGGTGATAGCTACAGCTCGTGATCATATAAAGGAGGCCATTACAGGTAGTCCTCGACTTACGACCACAGTGGAGTCCAAAATTTGCATTACGAAGCAAGATAGTTGTTAAGTGAGTTGTGCCCCATTGGACAACCTTTTTTTTTTGCTACCGTTGTTAAACAAATCACTGCAGTTATTAAGTGAATCATACGGTTGTTAAGTGAATCTGGCTTTCCCCATTGCTTGTTGGAAACTGGCTGGGAAGTTTACAAATGGTGATCCACATAATTGTGGGAGAGAGTACAGCTGTCATAAAATACATGTTGGTTGCCAAGCAACCAAATTTTGATCACAGACCATGGGGAGGCTGCTACGGTTTTAAGTGTAAAAACCGGTCATAAGTCACTTTTTTCAGTGTCATTGTAAACTTCAAATGGTCACTAAACAAATGGTTGTAAGTCGAGGATTACCTTTATATTGTCTAAGCAAATAAGATTCTCCAGTTTTTCTTCCTCTTAGAGGAGTAGAAGTTCTCAAGGTTTTCTCTCTTCCCTCCCCCCCTTTTTTTAAAAAATCACAATAACACTCTTTCAGATCTTAGAGGTGGTGCACCTCCAGCATATTGCCCAGGGATGCCAGTGTGCCTGCGGACATTCTCTCGTTTGCCTTAAGACTTCCTATTCTTCATAAGCTTTTCATTTTTAATAAAGGGGATTAATGGAAAACCGTTTTGGGTTTTTTTTGTTTTTTTTAAAGGGAAAATTGGCATGCTGTAATGTGATGTCACAGGCTCCAGTCCAGCATGATAATTTCCAGAAACATCTCCAGGCTCCAAAAGGACTTTAAAAAATATATATATTATTATTATACTATTATAATTTAATTTATATACTGCCCTTCTCCCGAAGGACTCAGGGCGGTGTACAGCCAGCTAAAAACACAAGGTACAAACAGCAATTTTAAAAGTAATTAAAAGTATTAAATAATTTTGGCCCAAATTTAAAATCCAAAATTTAGAACACCCAATTTAAAATCATTTACACAGATAGCCCTGCCTGACGGAACAGCAGGGTCTTAAGGGCACAGCGAAACACACAGAGGTCGGAGATCTTGCGTATTTCCGGGGGCACTTCGTTCCACAGGGCAGGAGCTCCCACAGAGAAGGCCCTTCCCCTGGTTGTCACCAGCCGACATAACTTGGCTGATGGCACCCTGAGGAGTCCTCTCTGTGGGAGCGAACTGGCCGGTGGGAGGCTACTGGTGGCAGAAATAAATAAATAAAAGTATATGTGGCTGTAGCCTCTTATCTAGCTGCCCATAAAAATGACAGAAGTAAGTAAGGGTTCGTAGAGTGCAGTCTGCAGGAGGAAGAGCTGGCATACTGGTAAATTGGTGCTTTGTAACCAGTTAGTTCCCCGTGCAGCTATTTTGTGAATGGGCAGGTTGCCCAACTCGCAAGATGTTCACTAATCTGCCCATCAAGGCTAAGAGATCCTTAGCTTCTATTCTGGTTTTCAGGTGCAGCACTCCACTTCAAAACGCCAGGAAGGCATTCCACCGTGTTTCAGAAACTGTGATCTGAGGGGCGGCAAAACTGAATTCATAACTAGATACGGCTCTGTGGTCTTAGATTACATAGACCTAGACCAGCTATAAAGTTTGTTTGTTTTATGACCTCATTATTTTTATAAACAACTCAAAGTGCGAACATACTTAATACTTCTTCCTTCTCCTATTTTGCCCACAACCACCACCCAGGAGGTGAATTGGGCTGAGAAAAAAATCACCCAGCTGGTTTTCAGGCCTAAGGCCAGACTAGAACTCACCATCTCCTAGTTTCCACCCTGGTGTCTTAAATCTCTAGACCGAATTGAAGTCTTTGTTCCTTTTCCTACCCCCTCTCCTTCTCCTTGTTAAGACAGTTTTCTGTGGCTTGTTCATATCATACTTGCCTAGTCAGACAGGGATGTCTTGATTTGAGGTGCAGGAGCTCAGCCTTTGCAGCTTTGGGGAAAGGCTGTATGGTCATTATATGCTAGTGTGTGATACTTTCTTGTTTTAGGCTTTTGCACAGAAAAAAGCTTGAGGCCAGCTTGCACCAACTCAGCCCCATCAAGAAAACAGGAGGGTGGAACTCTAGTTCAAGAGCTCTGCCTCCTTTCAGCAAAATGGCTCTGAAATGCTGTAACCTGGGGAGGCTATGCAGTTCGCTGTTCGCCCCCTTTTCTTCCTTTCTTGTGCAAAACATCTGCATTGTGCTTGCTCACCATGCCAGAGGCATTCAGATCCTGCATGCAGGAAACAGACTTCCTTTCTAGCAAGGATTGGTGGAGGCCATTTGTCTCCCCCTTGAACACAAAGGAGGGGAAAGGGAGGGAGTTTGCTCCAGCTACCAACACGGTTTTAGGAAGCAAATGACTTTGCACCCATCCTTGCCATAACTGGGGTATTTGGTTTGGTGGAAAGGCCCTTGCCTAAAGGTGCTGCACTATTTTTTTGCGCGGGGTAGTGGTGGATGGAAATGGATAAGGAAGAAGCAAGCAAGGAAACTGGGAATGTTTTGTTTGTGTGGACAAATTGTAGTGGTAGTGAAGCAGTTTCTGAAAGCAGCAGGGAAGAGATTTAGAATTATGCAGCATGTAAGAAGCTGGCTATCTGGCCCACTATAAGCTTTATTTTTAGTGCTGCTTTAATTTCTGAGCTGTTAATAGACTTTTTCTCCTTCAACCTTCTTTACATGCTAATGAGATCCAGCAGCAAGTTTTATTTTAAAAGGCTCTATTCAAGAAGTCCAATTCTCAGTTCAATCCCAGATTTAATTGTGGGGGTCAGTTGCCACTGTGCCTCTTCCTTTCCCTGGGGGCTCTTTCTTCAGTTTCTGAACCCTAATTCCTTGCATCCTAGGATGAAATTGTTCTATTCGGAAAGGGTCATTAGCAAGTAAAATGAAGCGTTCAACTAGGATAAGGATTCTGGAAGGGAACTTACCTGGATATACAGTTGCCCTTCTCTCTCTTCCTGGAAGTAGGTTTTCTGCCTGCCATTTGCCCCATTTTGTTGTTCTTCCCCCAACTTTCAGCATCATTCCCCACTTTGATCTTTTGAGGGGAAGATGGTCTGTCTGTCTATGGTATCTGTCTATCTTCTAATTTTTATCCCATCTTTACTGTGTTTATAAACAACTCAAGCCAGCGAAAATATCTAATGTTCCTTCTTCCTCCTAATTTCCCCACAACAACTCTGTGAGGTGGCTTGGGCTGAAAAAGTGCGTGGCCCAAGGTCACCCAGACATGGCTTTCATGTCTTGAACTCTCAGTTTCTCAGTTTCTATATGAAGCATTGGCCTCTGGAAAGGGCAGGGTGCCTGCGTGCCAGCAAACAGCTGGGATCTTGCTTTTGAGTGAGAAATGGTGAAGAAGAAGAAGCTGCCGCCATCTTTTTCTTCTGCTGGCTTTTCTTTGGTCAGCCCAAAGAAAAGAGTTTTCACTCTTCAAGCCTCTCCTGGGGCCACCGATTTTCTCTGGCCCCTAGAGTGGGGGAGTCTACAATGGCTTTGCTCCCAGCATGAGTGTGGCGGTGACTGAAGTTACTTTCTGTGCACAGAAATTGATCTTAGCTCTTCCAGGCCAGGCTGAGCAATGTTCTCTTCTTGCAGTTCTTCCTGCAGGCTGAGAAGAGTTATCCATAGGTTAATACACATTTGCAACCCAAATCCAGGCTGGATGTACACCCACACCAATATGCCACTATCCATATACGTACAACATAGCCAATACTCTTTTTATTCCCCAATACCTCTTTAATTCTCCTGTGATCTTCTTTGCCCCTGTTTGACTTCCTCCCTCCAATGCAAAATACTTTCTATCCTCAGTCCCCTTTCCAACTTACTTTTTATCTTTTTCCTGTATAGGTGGGCATGTTTCCAGATAAAACACTGTGCTGCAGCCACCTGCCGTTTTATTGTAATAAATGTGGTGGAGTTGTGGTTTAATTGGCAACATGCCTGCTTCTCTTCTCTCTTTTGTGAAAAGGAAAAACTCCTTTGAATATCTGGTGTGACAGGGATATTGAGGGGCATGCGCACAGAGAGAGATAGTGGTATTTCAGCTTTTTGTTGCATCATGAAAGCTGTCTTCCAAATGCTGGTTAGATTGCCCTTTCCTTACCTCTCTAAAGTCATGTAATACAACCTCAGAATTCTAAACCAGCATAGTTGTTCCAGAGCTTTTATTATCAGATGGTTCTAGGACAGTGTTTTTTTCAAACTTGGCAGCTTTAAGATGTATGGACTTCACCTCCCAGAATTCCCCAGCCAGCATGTTTGCATGTTTAGAAAAGTTGAAGAAATTTTTGTGTGCTTGTTTATTTGAGTATTGTATGTGGAAGTACAGATCCCTCATGGTTTGAACTTCTATTTCCTCGACTTACAACAACAGCTGAGCTCAAAATTCCCCTTGCTAAGCAAGACAGCTGTTGAGTGAGTTTTGCCCCATTTTACAACCATTCTTGCCACCTTTGTTAAGTGAATCACTGCAGTTCTTAAGTTAGAAACATGGTTGTTAGGTGAATCCGGTTTCCCCGTTCATTTTGCTTGTCAGAGGTGACCACATGACCCCAGGACACTGCAACCGTCATAAATACGAACCTGTTGTCAAACATCCAATTTCGATCAGGTGACCGTGCTGCAACAGTCGTAAATGTGAAAAATGGTCACAAATCACTTTGCAGTGCCGTTCTAACGGTCACTAAATGTATGGTTGTAAAACGAGGATTATTTGTATTTATTAGGTTTTTTTTAATCCCACCTTTATTACTTTATAAGTAACTCAAGGCATACATAATACTCCATCCTCTTATTTTTCCCACAACAACCACTCTGTGATGTAGGTTGGGCTGAGAGAGAGTGACTGGCCCAAGGTCACCCAGCCGACTTTCGTGCCTAAGGCGGAACTAGAACTAGAACTCCGAGTCTCCCGGTTTCTAGGCCAGCACCTTAAAACCACTACACTAGACTACATAAATACAAGGAGTACACAGGTTTTAAAACAGTGGGCATTTATTTGTCTGACATTTATTTATTTATTACATTTCTAGGTCGCCCATCTCCCCTACAAGGCGACTGCTTGTAGGGGAGATGCGAGAGATTCTGTAGTAGGTGGATCAGGACAAAAACTAAATCTGATTTGATTTACTTTTGAATTAATTTTAAAATTAAATTTTATACAATTATCCTTCCATTGAGTTTAATCATTTTCTCCTTCAGTGACACTAAACATGGTAATATGGGAGTCCTTTGGAGGTCCTTGGTGAAGGCTCTTTAGGGCTCTATGTAACCTTCACACTTCAAATTCTGCTTCTCTGATCTATCGTGGGGAGGCAGACGGAAATCTTCCCCATGGTGTTAACTCTCTCCTCTGCTTGTCTCCTCCTCTTCTACATTGCCACCATGCACAGGAGAATCTGAACTTCTGGCTCTCTCCGCCAAAGGCCGTCTCATGACGTGTGGCTTGTGCAGCCCAGATGATACACAGCCGCTCAAGATGAACGCTGACAAAGCTGGGCAGAGGATCAAAGAACTGCTCTCTGGGATAGGCCATGTGTCTGAAAGGTAAGAGTTGACCTCTCTATGAATAGCATCCCTTGAATATAGAGTACAAATTTGCCATTTTTGCGTGTATGGCTTAGGAACTCTCCAGGAAGCATTTGCTAATGCTACCTGGATTGTCCTGCCTGAGTAGCTCTTTCTGGCACAAGGATTTGATGCTAAACCCTGCAGTGGGATGGAAGGGTGAGCTACAATATGCTCAGTTAATGGACAAGGCAGGAAACATGGCAATAGTGGTTCGATGGGTGAAGGTGACTGCTATGCAGGAAGCTCTGTTTGGGCTGTCAGTGGAACTGGAAAAAGCGGACGCATAAGGGCTTCTGGAAGAGCAGTACAGGTAGTCCTCAACTTACAACCACAATTGAGCCCAAAGTTTATGTTGCTAAGTGAGAGATTTGTTAGGTTTTGCCCCATTTTACAAATTTTCTTGCCACATTTGTTAAGTGAATCACCACAGTTGTTAAGTTAGTAACACAGGCTTCCCCTTGACTTCGCTTGTCAGAAGGTTGCAAAAGGGGATCACATAACCCGAGGACATTGCAACCGTTTGTGAATATGAATCAGTTGTCAAGCATCTGAATGTAAGTCACATGACCATGGGGATGCTGCAACGTTTTCCATAAGTGTGGAAAACGATCAAAAGTCACTTGTGCCATTGTAACTGAACGGTCACTAAATGAACTGTTGTAAATCGAAGATTACCTGTACATGCTCTGCAGCTGTGCATTGGAAGTTCTCCTTGAGAACTGGCCTGCTGTTGTGGCCCGCCAGTGGCCAGCAGAGCTGGCAGCAGATTTGGACAGTGAGGAGGTTGCGGAGGAATGTGGGCCAGTCCTGGAGTCTGGGGGAGGCTAGGACAAGGGCTCTGAGTCAGAGGCAGAGAGGGGGCCAAGGCCATCTGGTAGTTCTTTGCTGCCTCCGGAGTCTCCGGAGTCTGACATCAGTGAGACAGAAGAACAGTGGGAGCCTGTTCCCAGTGTGCGCATGCACAGAGCTGCCAGAAGACAGGAACAATTAAGAAAACAGGGTCGACTTGGGAGTAAGGCTTGGAGATGATTGGCCCCTCCCCTAAAACATGAAAGAGAAGCGAACGAGACATGAGCTTTTGCAGGAAGCAGTTAGTTCATCTGGTCGGTAAAAGCTTTGGAAAAGTTCTGTTTGACTCTGTGCTAAGTTTGGCCTTGCCCTACGTGTGTCAATTAGTTCTCTGGCAACATTCCAAGGGAGATAAGGTGAGTGTTTGTAAACACTTCCCTGAAAGACTGTTTGAGAAGCCTTTCAGACTGGGAATGACAATAATTCACAGCCGTATGAATTAAAGAGGTTTGCCGGGACTAAGATTGTGCTGCTGTATACTTTCTAAGGAAGCCTAGGTCAGAACACCTGCAGACTTCAGCAAGGGATGGAAGTGAGTCCAGTTCCAACATAGCTAACTTGCAGGCCCTCCAGTCACTTGGCTGAGCCTCCAAACAAAGCCATGCAAAAGGCCAGCAGTTTCCAACATCTTCTAACATATAGGTTTTCCATTGCATAGCTGTCTTTCGCATATGAATTTCTTAGGCAGTTTTTACCATCAGTGTTATTCAGTGTTTCTTTCTCTTTTGATACCTGCAGAGTGTCCTCCCTTAAAAAAGCTGTGGACCAAAAAAATCAAGCTTTGACCTGCCTGAACCAAGTGATGAACGTGAGTGCAGCTTTGCTTTCAAGCCAGAATGGTCCGAAGCCCATCACTTGCACCATCGCTGCACATTGGAGCCATATGCTGGTTCAGGACACCTTGACAATCTCCTGCATCTTGGAAAACTCAAGCGAATGCAGCCTGGAGCGGGGCTGGACCTTCTGTGTCCAGCTTTTCGCTAACTCCTGTGACTTTGAGGAAACCACTTCAGATTCTGCCACCACCTATACCTTCCCTATAGATCAGCTTCTTCCAGGGAACAAGACAGAGGTGACCCTTCCAGTCAGCCCCGCCGAAGGCTCCAAACTGAATCTGCCTTTCACTGTCTCCTGCTCCCTCTACTACAGCTTGCAGGAGATCTTAGGCACCGTTTCTGAATCCACTGAGCTTCTGGATGACCTCTTTTCAGACGATTCCCCTGGCCTTGCTCTGGACAGAGAAGGCATCTGCCTGCCCTTGAGGGAAGACACCATTGACCTCCTGCAGTGCCTTCGCTTGGATGACAACAAGGAAGTGTCAGAAGCTAACCCACCTACTGTGGCCATTTCTGTCCCTGTGGATCCAGTTGAAAACTTCTTGAAGTTATCTCTCAAGAGCATGGAAGAGAATGATGAGCTTGTCCCAAAGGGACTGAGTATCATCGATGAAAATTACTTGGCTCCAACTATAGCTTCAATCAAGGTATCCTCTGAGCTGCTGAGAACGTCCTTGAAGGACTTCTGCGAAGGTGTGTGTTACCTGTGAATTCTTTTAAACTTCCTGTCTTTTGTCCTCTCCTTGCCTTTCATTAGGATTAGCATCTCCAAGGCCCACCTGCATTGACAGCTCGCATGGTCTGTTTGCCCTGAAAAGAACAATGTTTATTATTTGCAAGGCAGCTGTTGTGAGAGACTTGGGAGGTCTCGCTTGTCAATGGACCAGTTAATAATGTTCTTGGCCAAGTTATGTGATGACAGAACTTCCTGTAATTTTGTTTTGTTTTTCACACACATACACACAGCAGAATTCTAAAAGAAGAGTTGGAGTTCCGTGGCTCTGCAGATGTTGCTACACAACCCCAGCCAGCACGGCAGTGATGAGGGATGCTGGGAATTGCAGTCCTGTAGCATCTGCAAGGTCCAGGTTTCCCATCGCTATTTTACATAATCTCTTCCAGAATCAGAGAATGTCAAACTAATAGACGGAAAGCCAGCAATAGGCCACCTTTTTGTTCTAATGAGTTTTCCACCACCAAAAAGCCTGCAAATGACTCCCAGATCCTTTGAGTTAACAGGGAACAATGTTGCAGCCAAACCCAGTGATAGAAGCTGGATAACTTTCCTCTTGGCAATTAAAAATAATGCAAGTAGTGCGCCATGTCCATGAGCAAATCCTCATTTCCGGCTAATCGTGAGAATTAACTTCAGCCCAAACTAGACTCGATACCTTGCCAAGATAAGCAATAAAATGTTTTCTAAGGATACTTAAAATTTTATATTTATATGGTGTTGAGTATACATTTGCATAATGGTTCTCAACAAAGGAGTGTTGCAGGGAGGAAGACGGTGAGATTTGGAATATTTTGCAAGAATTGCAAGCAGCGATAGACAGGGATTGTAGACATTTCCTTCGTCCATCTCACTGGAACAGAGGTCTAATACCTATCGGCAGTATAGGTTTTTAGATCTCTGTGTTTAAATACGTATTTAAAAATTGGAGACTGCCCATCTCACTCATAGACAACTTGGGGAGAGGCTACCGTTAAAACAGAAAGCATAAAATTATTGTTTATCTCTTTCTAAATGTCCATTGGGATTCTTTCATTCATACCATCATGACCTCATATTCGTAAAGGTGGGTCCTTACACTCAAAAGGATATAAGACAATCAGTTCAGTCTAACATCTTTATTATGATGTTACATATGTCCTAGACCAGTGATGGCTAACCTTTTCGCCATCGCGTGCCAAAAGCAGGGGTCGCGTGGGGGGTTGCACATGTGTGTGCCCACATCCATAATTCAATGCCCTCCTGCGCCTGCCTCCCGTGCCCCCACCGCTTTTGGCACGCAATGGCATGGTGGGCCCAGTAGGTCTGTTTTTCGCTCTCCCCAGTCCAGAGGCTTTCTTGGAGCTGGGGAGGGCAAAAACAGCCTTTCCCACCGCCCTGGAGGTCCTCCGGAGGCCGGAAACAGCCCATTTCCCAACTTCCAGTGGGCCCAGAAGGCCCAAAAATCAGCTGGCGCACTGGAGCTGAGCTAGGGCAATGCTCGCGTGCCCACAGATATGACTCTGTGTGTCACCTGTGGCACGCATGCCATAGGTTCGCCATCACGGTCCTAGACTTATGTGGAGATTAGTCATCCAGGTCATAGTTGTCCCAAAAGTGCTTTTTTTCAAAAGATAACTGGACTTTGTTTTTCCTTGAAGACTTTTCACTTCTCATCCAAGAAGCTTCTTCAGTTCTAATTGAATGGTGGAGATTGAAAGGATTTATATTCCTTGCAGTCCTCTGGTCGATAGCACTCTTTCTGAGAGTGGAGCGCCCATTTGCACTATTCAGGTGACCCCGAGGGCACAGATAAACCTCCAAGTGACCTCAACACACTGGTGAAATCCAATTTTTTTTTTACTACTGGGTGTGGCTTGGTGGGCATGGTGTGGCTTGGTTGGCGGGGCTTGGTAGGTGTGGCAGGGGAAGGATATTGCAAAATCTCCATTCCCACCCCACTCTGGGGCCAGCCAGAGGTGGTATTTGCCAGTTCTCCAAAATACTCAAAATTTCCGCTAGTGGTTCTCCAAACTGCTCAAAATTTCCACTACCAGTTCTCCAGAAACTGCTGGATTTCACCCCTGCCTCAACGACTCTCAGAAAGAGTGCTAACTCTTTGAATGCAAGAAATATAAATCCTTCCATCCTCTACCATTCAGTCAGAACTGAAGAAGCTTCTTCGGGTGAGGAGCAAAAAGTCTTCAAGGAAAAACAAAGTCCACTTGCCTTTTGAAAAAAGTGTCCTAGACTTAAAGACTCTTAGGTATGTTTGGAAAGCCAGCAGGAGAATCAGGGAATGTCAGTCGGGTATCCCCAGGTATCTTCATGCTTCTCAAGTAACAAAGATTGCCCTTCTTCCCTTCTTTTGTTATCTTTCCCCAGGAGTGTCGTTGTGCTGTGTTGTGCTGCGATGGCTGCTGGCTGAAAATGCTGAAGCGGATGCCCTTCGGAGCCAGGAGGTGGCAGTCATGCAAGGGTTGGCCCCAGATGGAGGCAAAGTGCAGCTGAACATCCGAGAGGCAAGGCAGGAGTTGTAATTGGACCGCGAAACCATGACTTTGGGTTATGTTGGTTTAGATAGATTCGTTGTCATAGAAACGGCTTGCATATAGATTTTATGCAAAAGTAAAAAGTTGAGGCTGTTTGTTATTATCTTATTCTACTGTGCTAAAGAAAGAGACAGAGGTCAATGGTTTTCTTTCTTTTTTCCCCTTTTCCCCTACACTTTTTCCTCCCCTATTTTTCCACCATTTTCATTTTGTTAGACTTAGACTTAAACTTTATTGTCACTTTGAATGTAGACTGATCGGCATATATTAAAATGAAATTTCATTGCATACAGGGCTCCACCTCCAGTATACACTACATAAACATGACTAAATACATGCCTACGTACATACATACATATATGTATTTTACATTTTGATAAACAAATGCAAATTAGGAACTTGAGTCGTAATTGAGCCGGCATTAGAGGGAAGCGGGGGAGAGGAGAACCTTCCTAATGCAGAACTCCATTTCGCTCAATGTGTGGAGATCAGCATGATGGCCCTAGACATGATGCAATTTGTAAAGATCCATTTAGTAATCCTGAGTAATTACAAATGCTCTCTGCTTCTTGCTTGTCCCCTTTCATGGGTTCACATGTGCTCTTGTCTTGCTACATGGAGCATAGAATAACAGATTAGGAAGGGATCTTGGTGGTCTTCTAGTCCAGCGATCCCCAACCTTTCTGGTTCTGTGGACTAGTAGTGGTGGCAGCACTGGCAACAGCTGGAAGGGGGAGAGGGGAATAGTTTCGCACGCACCCATACATGCATGTATGCCCACCACTTGCATGATGGCACCTTTGTGCATGCACTCACCTGGCACTTGCACGAATGTAGCTTGGCACACACACTTGCTCGCTCACCACTTGCACAGCCTGGTTCCCAACGGGCCAGAGCCCAGTACTGGGCCACGGATCAGAGGTTGGGGACTCCTATTCTAGTCCAAGCCCCTGCAGGAAACCCTATACTATTCTGGAGAAATAGCACTCTTGAGCAGTTTACAATGTAAGCATATTGCCCCCAAAAGTCTGGGTCCTCATTTTACCAACCTCAGCAGGATGGAAGGCTGAGTCAACCTTGAGCTGGTCAGGATCGAACTCCTGGCAGTGGGTAGAGTTAGCCTGCAATACAGGTAGCCCTCGACTTACAACTACAATTGAGCTCAAAATTTCCATTGCTAAGCAAGACAGTGGTTAAGTGAATTTTGCCCTATTTTACAACCTTACTTGTCATAATTGTTAACTGGATCACTGCAGTTGTTAAGTTAGTAATATGGTTGTTGAGGGAATCTGGCTTCCCCATTGACTTTGCTCATCAGAAGGCCACAAAGAGTGATCTCATGACCCCAAGACACTGAAACCATCATAAATACGAGGTAGTTGCCAAGCATCCAGAATTTTGATCATGTCACCATGGAGATGCTGCAATGGTTGCAAGTGTGAAAAATGGTCAGAAGTCACTTTTTTCAGTGCCATCAAGTGCCCACGAAATGAACTGAGTCGAGGACTACCTGTATAAAATTTCCATTCAAATTTTTGCTACAGGTCAAACTGCATGCTACGAGCTTAAACGCAATGTAACCTTTTCAATGAACTGGAAAAACCACTTTGGGAGGAGTCTGTTGACTCTCCTTTCATTCCAGTGACAGGCTCTCCAAGCATGCTACCTTAGCTTACATTGGGGGCATAAATCATATAAATAAATAAATAAATTTGGGAGAGGGATACTGTGCTTCCAGACAAAATAGCTCAGAACATGGAAGCAAGAAAGAAAAAATGCACACAATAGTTACATGCTTAAAATGCTGTTTGGCCTTCTGTGCTCTTACATAAGGTGGAACCCTACTCTCTTCCTCTCTCTTTTTCCTCTTTTGAGCGTCAGTGGTGTGGAACAGTGATTATTTTCCCCTGTCAAATGAAAGCCATTTTTTTAAAAAAAAAATGATTGACACTTCCTTACTCTGAGTTTCGTTGCTCGGTGAAACCGGTGGCAGTGACATTCTTGTTTTCCTCCCAGGTGACTGTCAGTGACCTGAGCCCAGCAGGTCCTATCCAAGCTGTGGAGATTGTCATCCAGGGCTCTCCATTGGTGAACATGTGTCAACTGCATCATGCTGTGGTTCGGCGCATTCAGGTATGTGCTGTGGCAGAGTGAAAGAAGGCAGGATGTTTGCCTATTATATCCTGAAAACTTTGGTTGCACAAACAAGATAGGGGTTTAGGCTGCAATCCAGCAGGAGGTGGGGCTGCATGGTATTTTTTCCTGTTGCCCTGCTCCAAAATCTGGGCTGATTTGTGAAATAGTCTTGAGGCCACATAGACTTCCTCTCCCTTAAGAAAGGGAATGAATATTCCATGGTCCTCATCAGAAGTGGGATTCACTTACCTTCGCTACTGGTTCGCAAATGGGAGCGCACGCGCCACCTCTGCGCATGTGCAGTAGTCGCGCATTACATCTGGGTGGGTGGGCGGAGCCTCCCGCAGTCGCCGCTACCGGTTCGCGCGATCTGTGAACCCCTGTGAAAGAACTACTCTTTACAAATCTTGCGTTTTGGGGATGATAAAGAAAACAAAAACTTTGACATGTCATTTGGATGTTCTTAAGGCTTCATGGGTAGGAGGTGGGAATGATAGCATGTCCTAAAGAGAAGGAGAGCAGGAAACCCGGAGGTGCTGGGCCTAATCCTTTAGGAGTTTGTTTGGCCATCACCACTTCACATTCAAAAAGCACAAAGGGTCGGATTTGAAGACCTCGTAGTCAGATTTCTCACGTTGCCCTGGCATTTATTTTCTTAATTTCACTCATTTACATATTCGGCTCATTCATCAATGAGTAATAACAGGATGAATAAATAACAATTAGGACCAATAGCATTATAGAATTACAACATCAAAACAGTGGAGTAAAAATGCTTTAACTATACATAAAGATAAATAGTGTCAATAGCAAAGCATGGCAACTAGGAAAGGAAAGATAGAAAAGAAGCCTATGTTTCAATTTTTTTCTCAAAGCATGACAAAGAAGAAGCCAGCTGGACCGATTTGGGGAGGAAATTCCAGAGTGTTGACAACGCCACCAAGGACTGGAGATGCTTTCCCTATTTAATTCCAGGCAGGCTTCCTTTGGGGGTAGCACACAAACAAGGCCCTTGTCTGCAGAGTATAGAGCCTGGATGGGACCATATGGAAGAAACCATTGCTTCATACAGGAGGGGTTTAAGCAGTCCTGTTTGTTTTGATCTGATTAAAACAGGCTCTGATTTTGGAACAAGCTGCCCAGGATTCTTCTCCCCCAGATATCAGAGTGCAGTATCTCCAACAGATCCAAGCCAACCACGAGGTAAGCAGCTACCCAAACTCAAGACACTGGAGGAAGCAAGTGTGCATTGCAGACTTCATTTAAGTTGGCTGTGGGAGAAATTCAACCATCCGCCTTTGGCTGAACTCCGTGATTTCATAGTACAGGTCGTCCTTAACAACTCTTTTCTGTTACTAAGCAAAGTATTGGGTGAAACATCTTACGACCACACTGCTTAGCGAAGGCAGTTCCAGTAGTCCTGGTTGTTAGGCAAGGACTGTGCAGTCATTAGGAGAGGGCCTTAAAATTTTTCTGCCCTGCTGGCTCACCTCCATTTCAGTTCCCCCTTCTATCTGTCTAATGTTATTCCCAGAAAATAAGATCCAAGCAGAAAATAAGCCCTAGCACTATTTTTCAGGATGCTTATAATGTAAGTCCTACCCCCCCCAAAATAAGCCCCAGTTAAGATCTTCAGCCAGATGGACGCATTTAGTACCATATCTCCCTGAAAATAAGACCTAATGCGTCTTTTGGAGCAAAAAATAATATAAGACCCGGTCTTATTTTCAGGGAAACTATCTATCTATCTATCTATCTATCTATCTATCTACCTACCTACCTACCTACCTACCTACCTACCTACCTACCTATCTCTCCTCCATCTCTGCCCTTTTGGTACTAGAGGAAGAAGATCAGAGGGAAGGGCAACAGGGGTAGGTGGCAATGGCGGAATGCAGGGCAGCCAAAAGGACAGAGATGGGGGGGGGGCAGGAAAAAGGAGTTGGGGAGAGTTGAAGTGCACACTGCAGTTGTAAATGCAGGCAGGCTGCCAAATAATCTGAATTTTGATTATGTAACTGTGGGTGGCAGGGACCTATGACAGCTATAGATTCAAGGACTGGTTGTAACTACGATTTCTTCATTTGTTCAAATCCATCTTCAAATGATTGCTAAATGAATGATCAATAAGCAAGGACTTCCACATTTGTTTTTAGCCACTTTATTGAAATTGGAGAGGCTGAACATCTTAGTTTCAGAATCTGGCTTGACAGAGCCAATGAGGGAATGAATTTACAGCTTCTTCCATAGTTGTTGACTGCCTCGCCCAGTCTTGAATAAGCTGTGTTCATTCTGTTTATGTGTTTCATAATTTGATTAGTGATACCATTCTTTCCTTCCCTGCCTTAGCCCAGAGCTAAAAGCAGACGTTCATATAAAGCATGACCCATGATTTCACAAGGGAACCTTTTATGCAACTGAAGATTTCACTTGAGGGTTGAGTTTTGTCTTGTCACTTTTCTCCCTCTCCCCAATCATGAAAATACACACTGCCCACCTTGGGTTTATGTAGAGCATCCAAATAGCTTTCTCCCTCAGGACAAGGTGCATTTTAATTCAGTACTATGTTTCCCACAGCAGCCAATAAGATGCTTCTGGTATGCTCACGGGCATGAGACAGAAATACACCCTTCTTATTGCTGTTGCTGATGTTGGCGATATCAGTTTACCAGACCTCACTTTAGCAGACTCTGGACATAATAGATAAAATATCTTACCATTTCATGTGTGGATAATATCATTTTATCTATGTGCAAACTCAAAACGATTTTCACCTTGCTAAACAGAGGTAATCATTTAGAGGCAGTCCTTAATTTATGACTACGATTCAGACTGGGGACCCCCATCACTAAGCGAGGAGGTCCTTACATGAGTCACATTCCATTTTACAAGCTTTTTGCTGTGGTCATTAAAAGTGAATCACGTGGTCATTAAGCAAACCCAGTTCCCCACATTGACTTTGCTTGTGAGAAGATGATTGCGAAGGTTGAAATAGTGAAAGGTCATGTGACCCTGGGAATGCTGCAACCATTGTAAATACTTGTTGGTTGTCAGGTGCCTGAATTTTTGAGGACTGGTTTCATAAATCACTTTTTCCACTGCTGCCGTAACTTCGAATGGTCACTAAATAAATGATTGTACGTTGGGGACTACTTGTATTTTGTCCTCACAACAGCAGCAGTGAGGTCGATTGGGCTGAAAGAAAATGACTGACTGGATTAAAATTCCTCTGCAGTTGATAGTTTTGAGACCTGCTTTCCCCAATATCTGCTCTTCGGATCTAATAGCCTTAGATCTGTCCTCGATCAATTTACCCTCTCGCGTTACAGACCGCCAGCTAGTGACCCTCTCCACATCTTGTAATAGATTTCACAGATTAATTATGCAAATAACACATTCATTCTGAGCCATCTGTGGTCTACGAGTAGCCACTGAGTTAATTTCTGTCCAGGCCATTAAATTCTAGCAGCAGATTTTAGAATCGATGTTCTCAGCTCAAAGATATTCTTAGCTTTTTACTGTAAACCAATTAATATTCATCCAGAAAAGCTGGAGGGAGAGGGAGAGAAATCCAGTAAATAGCACCTTCCCTCCCCAGTATAAACTGATGAGAGGGATAATTTAAAATCTCACCAGCATAGCTACCAAGGATTCCCCCACCAAGACATCTCCGATGGTCTGCCAAAACTCTGGATTCTCCTAGTTTGTCCAACTGGGGAGGGTGTTTTTTGTTTTGCTTTCTGTTTGGAAGGGATTCTTTCAGCCAAGCTCTAGAAAGAAAAAAATAGAAAGGAAGGTGCTTTGGACCTTCCTGTATGAAGGCCAGAAGCCGTGACCATTACAAATTCTGCCAATCCTGAAACACAGAAGAGCTGCAGGAACCACACAATCTTGTGCAGGGAGAAAGATTTAATGGGAAATCCTTCTTTTGAATTGAAGATGTATAGTCCTTGCTTAACTAGCACAGTTGGGACCAGCAATTCCATCACTAACCACCGTGGTCATTAAGCAAGACATCACGTGACCACGTGGTTTTTTATTTATTTATTTATTTCTGGCGTCTCTTATTGACTCTGCTTGTTGGAAGCCAGCTGTGAAGGACACGAATGGCGATCACATCACAAGATGCTTTGATGGTTGTATGAATGAGGACCAATCATAAAGTTACTTTTTAGGCACCATCCTAATTTTAAATGGTCACTAAATGGGGCAGTCGTTAAGTGAGGACCATCTGTATGGTGTGTCAGTTTGTATCACCAGATTCTAGGTAGTTTATAAAAATGTAAAAGTAACCTATACAAAAAGAACAGTACCATCCTGTCCTCCAAAACAAAAAACACAATATCCCCCCTCCCCCCCAAAACAAACCTACAAAAGAAGAAAAAGTGGCAAACCAGCCACCATTAAGCTTTGAAAGCCCACCTGCATGAAATTATTTTCACACCCCTTGCAAAATGTTAGCACCAAATGGGCCATTTCTATCTTCGGAGGCAACGTGTTGCAGAATGAGTAGGATGCATCACAAAAGACCTGTGGTGGGGCTGCCAGATTTTGAACAAGCCCTCATTAGATGACTTGACAGGACAGGCAGGAGAACATCTTGGAGACCACGTTCCCTGCTGAGCATAGAACAATGTTATAAGGAGCTTTATAGGTAACTCATAGAATGCCTGAAGAAGAGGAACTGCATTGTAACTTCCAAGGTGTCTTTGAAGGGCAGCCCCAAATAAAATGCACTGTAGAAGTCTGGCTGTGTGGGGAAGGAGGGCTTAGAAAGCCATGTTCTCTAGTTGGGCATGAGCCTGCCGGCAAAGGCAGCCATTGCAGGAAAGCTTGTTGATCAGTCACTGTTCTAATCAAGGAGAAAAGCAACCTAGAACTAAGGAGAAACTTCCTCACAATTAGAACAATTAATCAGTGGAATGACTTGCCTCCAGAAGTTGTGAGTGCTCCAACACTGGGGGGTTTTAAGAAGAAATTGGACAACCATTTGTCTGAAATGGTATGGGTTCTCTTGCTTGAGCAGGGGGGTAGGACTAGAAGATCTCCAAGGTCCCTTCCCGCTCTATTGTTTTGTTCTGTTCACAAGAAATGATCATTCTCCACAACAATCTTTTTGGCATGGAATGGATCGAAAGAGGCCAAATGTAGGATTTAGCCTTTCAGAGATCTGCTCGTTTTGAAGCCCACGTTGCACCTAAGTTGTCCCCGGTGCTTTCAGAAATGCCCAAAGCCTTCCATTTTATCAAAACGTAAAGGTCTTTCCCCTGATTTATTATTTATTTATTTATTCCCCTGAACGTTTCCCCACTGCTCTTGATGACATTGGGTTATGGGTTTCCTGCCTGAGCAGGGGGTTGGACTTGAAGATCTCCAAGGTCCCTTCCAATTCTGTCATTCTGTTATTCTGTTCTGTTAGATGCTGTTAAAGGAAGCCCAGTCCCTCCGGGATAACTTGTGTCTGGGGAATGATTCGGATGCAACAGTGGAGAAGCTTCTTCATGTTTACCAGCAGCTACGCAACCCCAGCCTTGTGGTCCTGTGAGTGTCAAGCAGCGGCACCCCTCGGAGGATCCTACTGCCGCCTCTGCCCAGAGCTGGTGGATGAAGGGAGCAGCAGGCTGTGCACTTTCTGGACGGGAGGCTGAAGCAGGGGCATGGCAGAGAAGGGGTGGAGGATCCCAACAGGCAGACCCCGGCTCCTCTGGAGACTGAAGGATCGGGGGCCAAGCTTTCTCCTGCAATCCCCAGTCCTCTTCCCTTTGAACACAACTAGCTCCCCTGCCCACCCTCCCTAGGCCCCGTATTTTATGCCCACCCTGGACGGGCGCCTGGTTGCATTGTGACGCTCTCACACGCAGGCAGGTGGTCCGGTCCTTGTGTGCACGTGTGTGCAGAGATGCCCAGGTGCATGTATGTAATTTGGATGGCTAGCAAGACGCTCTCGTGGCTGAGGGTGGTGTGTTGTGGATTACCCTCGATGTCGTTAGTTTAGCTTCTCTCGCTTTTGGTGGCACTTAACGTTGCTGTGGCAGGCAAGTCTGGTGAGTTGTCAGTGGGGAAGGGAGGGGGAGATTTAGCTGGAAATGCAACGCCTTTTGGTTCATTCCGAGCAGCAGCAGCAGCCACCATCACCACCAAAGGGCTATGCTTCTAGCTGTGTCACATTTTTTCAGAAAACACTGTGGAAAAACAGGCTGTCACATACCTAGGTAACTCAGGGGGTGCTCTTAGTACGGCATCCCTTTTTCTAATGGGACATTTTGCTCCTTTTTCCAATATGTTTCCTTTCTATAAACTACTTGCTTGTCAATTTCCAAGGCAGAAACTCCTGCAGACTTGTGTTTATGTGTGGTTTAACCCTTCTTGGCTTCTCAAGGGGCTTGTATTGATGGGAAAATGTCCAACGTTTGTCAAGCTGTTAACTCCTGGGATAGCCCTCCCTTGCTGGGAAGTCCAGTCTTTCCTTTCCTTCCCTTCCCTTCCCTTCCCTTCCCTTCCCTTCCCTTCCCTTCCCCTCCCCCTGGCAGCTTGGGGGCTTTGCCTGCTGCCTCCCTGCTGAGCTAATGCAGCATCTGTTTTAAAAGCTGCCTCCTCCTGATGAATAATTGAAAAGACACACCACCGGCACTCACTGGCTGGCACTAAAGGCCATTAGGAAACACACCATCGCTCAGGGGTGAAGGCTGCCATGCACTTTCCTCTTGTCCAATCAGGAATAATTGATGTCATGGCTGCCCTCTGCCCTCGGTGAGAATCCTCACCTTGAATCCCGGAGCTCTTTCGAGGCAGATGGGGCTGCCCTCCCCTCCCATCCCCATGCGGCCCTTTCCCTTGTAGTTACCAGGTCAGCCTGAAAATTTTAAAATGGGGGGGAGGGAGGGAGAGAGAGACTGAGAGAGAGAGAGAGCTGCTACCACCCACAGGGGGAATGCCTGCTTTGTGTTTGGGAAGCTGTCCAAAGCCCTGTTTCTTGAATCTTAGGATGCCCCTCGCCTGACCTTTCTTTCCCCGATAGAGGCAAGGGCCGGGCTGTCCAAGCAGCAGCAGCTGAAGCTTCCTTGAGGGAACCCCCCCCTTTTTTCTTTTTCTTTTTTTACAGAAGCTGCAGTTTTCCCCTGCTTACCTAGCCGTGTCAGGCTCCATAAATACACTCACACACATCTATGTAATTAACCTTCCAAAATGAAGGTTAAGCGAACCTTTGCTGTTCAAGGCTTGGGAATAGGTATTGAGCAAAAGGAGGAGATATGCCGCTCCTTCCCCCATCCCGCCTTTTCTAATTTCTCTTAATATATTGGAATTCAGGGAGATGCTCCTGCTCCTCCTTCACCTGAACCCCTGTAATCATGGAGTGTTCCACCAGCGGCACTTGCAAGGATTGGGGACGATGACGACGACAGGCAGCATTGCTGTGTCTGAGTGGGAAAAAGCAGGGAACCAAATAGAGAACAGCTCCAGCGCCCTTCTTTAGAAAAGTTCAGGTTTCAGTTACTGACAGTGCTTGTGTGGACTGCGATTCCCTGCTCCAGTGTCCTCGCCTCCTGTTCAGCAAGCCCTGAGTGGAAGAATTGACAAGTCTGGGTCTCAGCCTCCCTGCAGTGCTAGCCTAATTGGACGCCGGCCAACAACCATTCAGCGTTGAACACGTACAGAGAGAGTCCACACACACACACACCCAAGCTCCATGAGGAGCAGGAATTGGATTTAGAGAGCATCTCTGCTTGGAGAAATCATAGCTGGTGGGTATTGAAGCTGGAGAACCTAAGGAGAAACAAGAGGTTCCTAGTCACTGCAAGGAAGAGGAGGAGGAGGCTACTCCCAGGGCCCAGCTGGAATTGTTTTGCTCAAAGAAAGGAAGTCAAGTCCAGATTAATCAGGTCTCCAGACTCCATCACAGAATTCATCCTGGCACTCAAAATATAATCTCAGGATCCTAGTCAGAATACGTGACTCCTGCCTCGTTTCCTTTCCTAGAAAGTATCCTATTTTTGTTTATCATCAAGAGTGTCAGCCACACTTTTCTCAGCCAAACTGAGCTCTGGTTTATCCCATAACCCCCCTCCCCCCCAATTATACACATACCTTTAGGGCGATAAATTTGTAGAGCAGACGCACTTGTGTTTTCTCATTATGAATAATTGTGTGTAATTCCTCTGCAAATTGCTGGGCTGATCTTCTGCGTTAGGAATATAGTTGCACTACCTTTTTGCCGTCAGCAGAGGTCAATATGCCATTAACTCTGGGTTGCTTGGAGGGGATTTCTCTGAGGTCCATGGAGGCTGAAGCTGAGCAATGCCATTTTGGCTCTAAACTGAGAGGTCCTTAGCCAAGTGGGCCACAAGATCCACAGTATATTCCTTGTTTAATTCTTGGGAATATGTCTCATGTTGATCATCCCAGGATCAGGTGACTTTATGGCGGAGCCTCTTTCAACCCTGTTCTCTTGCCTAAGAGATAGCAACATCACAGCTACCCAAAACCATTTAGCGGTCTTTTCCTCATTCTAGTGAGCTCTCTCTCCAACATCACACAAGCAGCAAATCCGCTGGGATCAGCAGGAGTTTAAAAGCTCACCTGCTGCTCCTTGCCCAAGATCTCTCAGCAATTTTGAAGCCGCCTTCTGTCCAAATGCAATACACTGAGCGCTTGCTTTTGTGTGTCTGAAAAACGCAGTGTGATAGAGCTGTTATTTCCCCTGTGGCACAGATGCATTTCTTTCTTTTGCCATCCTTTTCCTATGCAGACTAACACAAAACACATTACACCTGTTTCCTGAAAAATGAGAATCTCTTCAAGCTCAAAACATACACACAAAAGAAGGGTGTTTTTGTTATATTGATGTGGTGGAGTGTCTTTCCATAAGCCACATAAGTGCCTGGTTTGAAGTCCAACCCAAAGGACACACAGATCGGTCCAAGTGTTGCATTAAACATGACTTATTTCACCAAGATTTTTGGATTAAGGCTCAGGACAGTTTTACTATTATATTTCCAAACCGGAGTGACTAGATTGATGAAATCTGCAACACTAAAGCTAAGTAACTCCCACTTGCATATATGCATGTTTCCCCACTAAGGATGGTTTACAAAAGTACAATTACATCTGACTTTAAATAGTATGGCTCAACAGAGTGACAGAACCTCCTTATACACTTGCTTTGCAGCAGCTTGGATAACACCCAAGTGCACTCACATTGGTTGTGAATAATAACACAGATCAAACATTTTGCTCATGTCAAGATGGCTGGCTGCTGCAGAGAGATGTCCTGGCTTTTTGATGAATGCCTACTATGGGTTGCAACAATACATCACTTTGGTATTGTTCCCAGTGCAATTAACAGATGTCAACTGTATGTGGAAACAAGTGGGGGGGGGTTCATAACATGAAAGCGTGCAGTGCTTAATAAGTTGTTTAAACCAAATATATCTGAGTCCCTACACGATTTTTCCTAATTAGGCGGGTCTTTCAAGCTTTCCCACGCACAAAAAAAAAGAAACATGGGCAGAGGCCTAACCCTGCATTAGCTCAGCAGTCATAACTTTTGCCCGCGTTGGCTGCTTTTCTTCTTTCTTTCATTGAAATTCACGTCGAGATTAAACTGGCGTTCGCTGCCCATCTCCCACAGGCGGAGAAGCACCAGCGCCCATTCATCCTCTCAGCGTTTCGAAGCAAGGCTGGCGAATAACGAAGCCGGTCTCGCCCAGGCGGAAGACCAGCCTCGCAATCGCACTCCCCATGCAAAGGTCCCCGTCTGCCAGCGGTGCCATTTTCTTCTGGATTGGGAACTCGCTCCGCTGCCCCATGAGCCGGTTCCTAGGGCGGATACAGGGGGGCGAGAAGGTGGCCGGGGGACGGGGGGGCAGGCGGCGCCGGGATCCCCAGTGGGAGTCGCTGGTCCTCTCCGCAGCGCAGGCATGAAGCAGCAGCTCGCTGTAGGTTCAAGAGAGGCGGCCACCCCTCGCCTTGCGTGATTTGACGCTTAGCGACCGGAGCCAAGGAGCTCCTTCTCTATGAATGAAGCGAGGAACGTGCCTTTCCACCCAGCGATTGCACACACACACACACACACTCTCCGCCCCATTCAAATCCTAACTTGGCTTTGCCGGCCAGAGGGCAGATTGGACGCCTGTGTCCCACGGTCTGTTTGCTCGGGGAAAAGGCTGGATTTTTTTTTTAATTTAAAGGGACGCTGTGTTCTTTTTGCCTTTGATGTGAGGCGGTTCGAGATAAGCGAGATTCGATCCTGCATCATTGCTACTCTCGTGCGGTTTCCTAACATCTGCGGCTGGATCTGGGGTCTAAAGTCTGTCGCTCTGTTTGCCTTATATGGTTCTGTCCGAACTGGCCCTGTTTCCTTTCCCTTCAGGGCAGGGAAAAAAAATTGCCTTTATAAGGGCTGGGGACAGCGGGAGGGAGAGGAAGAGGAGGAGGCGATCTCGCTGTCGCCTTCTTTTGCAGCACAAAGGATTTCCGCTTCTCCTTCCGCGTCTTGTACTCGATCACCTGGTAGACCATCATTTGAATGTCTGGAGCCCCCGCCCACATTCCTCAAGCTGGAGAAACCAATCGGGCTGCCTGGCTTGCCTTAAACCCTAAATCGGCCAGTTTTCTTGTTTTTTTTTTCCCCTTTCCCCGATCAAGTGTTTGTAACCTTTTCCCAGAAAGCTCGGAAGGTTTCCAAAGCTTGCGTGGCTTAGCGATCTTCATGTTAGCCCAATAGGAAGCATTGCCCCAATGTGACTTTTGAGTGAGAGGCTAAAGGACAACGAATTATTCCATACATTCATTCATTCTCCCTCCCTCCCTCCCTCAAAAGTGGCAGCTGCATTCTCAGGCAGGTGGTTTTTTTTTTCCTGGCTCCAGGGACCGCTTTGCTTACTTGCCTGAATTATTGTCAGGTACTTGAGAGAGGCCATTTTATTCCCCATGATGGAGCCTTGTTATGGGACCCTGTGGAAAACCTAAATGGCAGCTCTCGCTGGAGCACACAGCTGCCCTCCAGATGAAATGCTGCCACCGAGACACCGCACAGTGGAGAGGTTTTCTGCCCCTGTTTGTGTGCAATGCTGCATCCCTCTATAGCTAATTGTAGTTTAAAACCTGCTACTGCATGTGAGCTGACCCAATATAGCTAATTCGCAGTTCAGAATGCCGTGGTAGACCCAGAACATTCACTTTACTGAGTAACCAGTGGGTAGGCCAAATATATCCAGCCTTGAGTTAAAGGGATAGAGTGGCTCTTAAAATGCCGAGTATATGAAATGTGCTGAGTAGACTGTGTCAACTGAATAGTTCAGTTGGATCAGAGTCCTGGGAAGCACAGGCCACAGCAGGCTGTGCTGCTCTTTGTGCTCCATATAACACCTCCATTTATGTCCTGACTTCGTAGCATCTGCGTAACTGCCATGGGTATTTTTCTCTCCCTCTCTGTATAAACATGTGTACATGCATTGAGGTGACTGGTACAATAAATGCTTTGGCTAGGTATTCAGGAACTCCTCAGGTCCATTAGAACAAGATCTGGTTGATAATAATGCCAGCACAAAGCATGGACTAGACTGGGTTAAATGTTTACACAGAAGCTTCTGTTGCTTTATACTGTGTATGCTTATAAATTGGGTGTGTAAGAAACAAAGAACCTCCAGGAATTGTACAGATAGTCCTTGCTTATTGCCTACTTATTCCGTGACCATTGGAAGTTACCATGGAAATAAGGTACCAGTTGAAAAAGTAATGTTATGACTAATGTATGACCATTTATGACCTTCATAGTGTCCCTTGGTCACAATTTTGCCATTACAGGCAGTATGTGCTGTCCTTTGCGTGACCTGTGTTTTATTTCTTTTATTCCCCTTTGCAAAACAGAGATACTGGAGAAGAAGGGATTGCAAGAGAATAAACTATTTTGTTCTTTCATACATTGAAAGCGATGTGATCACACTGGTAGACTGGAGCTAGGAGCCACAAATGTGCTAGGCAAACAGCTTACACTATTCTCTTGAAATCTCTTTCTCTCCAATCTCTCTTGTGAGGAGAGAGGAGAAATAAAGCAAGTGATTTGACCCTTCTCCTGCTTGCAGAGCAGCGACATGGGAGAGGAAGACATTTCAAGACAGTAAGCTGTTCATTCTTCTACATATTGAAAGCAATAGAACATGCTGGCAGCAGGAAAAGATTGGGCAAAGGAGAAACTGCCTACAAAAATCACTTGATTCTTTTTCTCCCCATTCTCCTCACAAAGTGGAGAGATTGGAGAGAGATTTGTAAGAGAGTATTGTAAGCTGTTTGCATAGTGTTCCTGCCCCAAGCTGTGCCATAATCGCATTGCTTTCTTTGCGTTCAAGACAGTAAGCAGGCACTGGAGCACTCCAAAGGGCAGGAGAGTGGGTAAGAGGCAAGCAAACAGGTGAAGTTGTAAAACTGTGTGGTCTTGTCTCTGTCCAGCCAGAAAACACTGCTGTGGTCATCTGACTTCCCACTTAGCAACTGCTTGCTTAATGGCGGAGTTTCTGGCCCCAATTAGGGTTGTTAAATGAGCACTACCTATATTTATTTTTTCTAAAAATCCATAGGCTGCCTCTTCAACCACATCCACCCTCCCTCCACAGTATAAATAGAGTACACGTCTACATGCAACTGAATTAACTATTCTGTTTTATGGGTCTGCATCTTTTTACAAACCGCTGTAATTTTCTTCCATCGTTATTGCAGTTTAACTTTTCAGGTTTTGAGCAGATGAGTTTTTAATGACTCTTTAAGTTGAAGAAGTAAATACTAGTCTCATTCTCAGATGCAAGTATGCTCATACAGTACCTTTTGGACAACAAATCTGAAATATTCATTTAGTATCCACACTCCTGCCTGTGTGTTGCCTTTGGATAATGAGAGTCTCTCCATTTTTGGGGGTGGGAGGTGGGTGGGAGTGTAGAAAGGCTGCTTCCACTGGAAGATTTCTGTTTTTGCCTGCACCGCATTAGCAATAGTGTTGCTTTCCAATTGCTGTGCATTACTTTAAGTGTAAAAATAGGGGAAAGGGGTGCAAAAAAACCAACAACAACTAATATGGCAGAATGCTGTGAATTCTGAAACAATACAAAAGTCCCAGCCAAAACTCACTCAGCCTCTGTTCTCCTGCTAAAGGCCTTTGCTTTTTCCAGTGCTGTGGAAGCAGACCATTCCATCAGGCAGGAGAAACTAGGGGAGCCATGTCTGTAGAGATCTCATAGACAATGGTGTTGCATGACAGCTGTTGGGACAGGAAACTCCATTGAACCAGCATCCTTCCTTTTTGGGTTATTTGCGGAAGGGATGTCGGATATGGAAGCAGAGTAGAAGAGAGGCTGCTTCAATAACTGGACAGCCCTGGGCATTGTCAAAATTTCCTGAAGAGCAACTCTTGACTGTAAAATTAATCCTAACTCAGGCAAGAATTCCACAGCCCCAGCCCTCCATTCTTCATATAAAAAAAGCTCATCCATCACTAATTTTTCTTCTTTTAACTCTTAGTCAATATTTTGCCCAAAATTCCATTTACTCCCCTTCTTGTTTTACCCCAGGATTTGATTTTATTAAAAAACTCGCAACAGCTGGACCACCTCATTCTCCTCCTGCCAGGCAATTCTGAGTGTGTTAGCTTCTAAACTATATCTGCGGCATCTAGAGTAGAAGATACATTTCATTTTATGCGTTTATTGCCTTTATTTCATCAGATTTGAATCCCACTTTTTATAACATCAGCTCAAAGGGGTATACATAGTGTGCTCTATCGCTTTCTCTGTGTTTTTCCTCACAATACCACCCTGTGATATTTGGGCTGAGAGAACAGCCACACACCACCAAATTCCTTCCATCTTTGGGCTACAACCTCTTGAGTCAGGATATTAAATGTGGGAAGGGCTTAATTCAAAAGAGCTGCTCCTAGAAAGAAAAGTAGTCTGGAAATTCAGGGTATATTAAACATATTGCAGGCCTTGACTGAAACTGCCAAGAGCAGACAATATAGGAACGTCCTGAGTCTATTGCTACTTAGCTTTAAAAGACCAGATTTTAAGGGCCAGATAACTACACAAGCCTTTATTATGTTGGGAATTGGGAGCACCCCTAACCTGTGTCTTCAGTTATTGCATCCGGCTAGAAGGAGCTGACTTTCCACATTTGCAATGAATCCTGAAACTGTCGCGTCTCCTCTGTTTTGAATACCCACGTTTTCTGGAACGTTGACATGCCTACATCAGATGTCTTGTAAGGTATGACACCTCTGGAGGAAAAAAACAAGGATGCCCTAGGGAAACTGGAAGGGAAATTCAACCTCTGTCACTTAGTTGGACACAGCATAGTAACCTCCTTCTAGGAGCCTTACTAGTGTGTCACGTCTAAACTTAGGCAAGGAACACAAAAAAATAAAAAAATAAAATACCCCTAGAAGAGGTTCTTCTATCCTGAGCCATCTTTTTCCTTTCAGGGTATAGAAGCTTAAGGCCCCTCGAGTCCAGGTGTCAGAACTCATCTTCCCCTCACATACCACTCTGAGCCCTGGAGCATCTCAAGCCCTGTGGGAGGGGCTCAGTACTCCCAGAATGTCGCACAGTTTAGGGTATCGGCATCAGCCCGTAGGTTTCCAGCTGGGTCTCCTCGTAAGTATTTGCCATTCTTCCCTTTAATGGCCACCCGGCTGCACTCGCGGAATTCAAAGAAGAAGTCCTCAGACGTCTCACCATCGCTGCACACGGTGCCATTGCTAGCCACGTACCAGAACCTGTCACTGAAGCCTAAGAGCACCAAAGAGGCACAAGTCATTGGAGGGCGCATACAATGGAGCTACTTGGCCTTATTCATTCTAAACTCTTGCTTGGATGTTTCCCTGATAGTTTTTCTTATAGGGAAAACACATGCAAGTCAGAAGCCATAATGGAACAGGATCAGTGGTGAAATCCCCCCCCCCCCCGGGTTCTATCCAGCTCGCCGAACCGGTAACGCCGGCGGTGAGTGGGTCGGCCCATTTGCCAGGACGTCATTACGTCCCATTTTTTAACCACCTGTGCATGCACAGAAGAGGTGCTCCCGCGCGGGAGCACACCCCAACTGGTAGCAAAGGTAAGTGGATTTCACCGCTGACCAGGATGTTCAAACTTTGTAAAGGGGTGGTTGAAATATGACAATGAGCACTTGTACCAGGATGATGAGGTGATTATGAGGGTTCTTTAGAGGGGGAGGAGGGGGACTCTACAGAGACAACATTTGTCCAGCTCTCTTATTCAACAACCAATACACTCAAGTTCACAGTACAAAATCTAGAGTGCAGATGGTTCCACCATATGCAAGAACATGTTAGGAGAAGTGAAAATAAAAGCCATGTTAAAAATAGCATGAAGCCCCAGGCTCCCTCATTAAAACACTGGCATATGCATCCTTTGCCAAGGCCAGTCCTCTGTTTAAATGTCTTCCAATTGAACAGCTGCCCATAGCTGCTCAAGGTAGAGGAATGAGATAAGAGAACAAGGAGTTGCCCACCCCAGGTGGCACCTGAAAAACAGAGCATGCAAAACACTCTCACTTGGTCACAATCTTCCCCTAATACAGGGAGATTTGATTCCTATCACCATAATTATTTCCCAATAAGCATCCAGAAAGAAAAATGAACGTGTGCAGTTTTGGGTTCTTTTGCAAATTAGTATCTTCTTTTCCTCACATGGAGTAGAGGGTGGGGATGATGGAACAGTTGGAGCAAGAAGGAAATGTTCTCAATCTCTTTCGTGTCTACCAACAGCAGCACAGCAGCTAACTATGATAGCCCAGAGATAGCTCCATATGGCAAGTCAGATGTGAGGCTCCCTTGTGACTTGGATAAGTTTCCACAGTTTAATCTATTGTGTGAAATTATCTGATGGATTGTAAAGATCTGCTCTATGTTAATTTTTTAAAATGCCCTGATGCTCTTAAACTGCCCATTATAGCTGTTTCCCTTCCAGTTTTAATTTTCTTTCTTCAACAGTCAGTATCCTTTGACTGTTGATCATGTTCAGTTTTCATTACGCCTTTTTCTTAAAATCTATTTCTCCACTTGTACAATACTTCCTTCTTGTGGATGGTAACACAGGTGGACCTTGACTTACGACCACAATTGGCCCCAAAATTCCTGCTACTAAGTGAGACATCTCTTAAGTCAGTTTTGTCCCATTTTACAACCGTTCTTGCCACGGTTAAATGAATCATGGCACTTACTACATTATTAACGTGGTTGTTAAGTGAATCTGGCTTCCCCATTGACTTTGCTTGTTGGAAGGTTGCAAAAGGGGATCACATGACCCTGGAAAACTGCAACCATGGGAAATAAAAATAAGTTGCAAAATGTCTTAATTTTGATCCTATGGCCATGGGGATGCTGCAATGGTTGTAAGTGTGAAAAATGGTCATAAATCACTTTTTTCAGTGCTGTTGTAACTTCAAACAAATTGTTCACTAAACAAATTGTTTTAAGTTGGGGACTACCTGTATTTTGTCTACAGAGGCACTGGCACTTAGAACCTTTAATAACTATTATTATATAGGGTAGGGATGACTATAGTTATATAATAACTATTATTATATAGGGACTACAACAAAATGGACATGTTTGCATGTGATTGTATATGGGAGCTTCAAAGCATAAACACTAAGCAACTTTTGAGTATACTAGTTTACACTCGCATGCAGGAAGTGGCCCACTGTGTTTTGTGTATGACATGGGATTGATTAATTAATTAATTAATTAATTCACTGTGTGAATGAAGAATGTTCCCCAGCTCCTTCTCTCTTCCAACCACCCAGTTTGCAGCCAACTAATTACCTTTGACCTGGTAAGCACCATCATTGAAATTGAGGTGGAAGACATCATAGATGGAGCGGTTGGCATCCAACAAGTTGGAGTTGCGATGGTAACAAACAAAGCCATGAGCCCCACGAAGAACTAGAATGGGTCGGTTGATCAGCTTGAGAACAAATTCTTCATCTTTCCCTGTGGCAACAACTGGAACTCAGTGCATTCTGAGGTTAATGAGACTACCATAACCCTGAAGAGCTAGGAAATCTAAAAAGGATATTTTACACAAATGAATACAAGGTTGCTCCCTTAGAAATGCCTGTTTCTAAGAACATGTGGATATTTGGCAAACAGAAGGGAAGATTTTAAGTAAGGGTTATGAAGTTGGGGCTCGTTTTATAGTCTTATTTCTGTAAGTTCCCTGCATCTGCCAAAATTCTAGAAATAATGAAGAATCTGCTTCTTTCCATGCTTGGATAATCCAAATAGGATAGTCTGTTAATTCTGAGACTAAATAAGTCTTTCTTTAGGATTCTCTTGTTAGTTAAAATTGTTTTCCCATACAGGATGCATAACTATTTACCAATAAAAGACCTCAAGAGACTTCTAGAGTCAGCTCAAGAACACTCCAATGTCCTCTTATCAGCCTGTATTGAGCAGATAAGTCTCCTTTGATTTACCTGTTCCTTAGTAACTGACCTGAACATCTGCTTTGCTAACTATGGCTTCAAAACTGGCTGATTAGGGTCTACCAATTCAATGATAAGGTCCCCACATTTGCTAAGCCAGTGGTGCTTAACAGTGGTTGGTTGCCCCCGGTTCGGACCGGTTCGCAAGAACCAGTAATAAAACTGGCAGGAGGCCCTGCCCACCACTCCGGATGTCATCATCCGCGATCTGCGCATGAGCAGAAGCTTCTGCGCAGAAGAAGCAACGTGCGTGCGCTCGCTTCTCTCGCACGCACGCGCGATCCCGTTGCGAACCGGTGGTAAAGGTAAGTAGAACCCACCCCTGGTGCTTAACCATGCTTGGTTACCCAAGTTCACATAACATGTTTAACTCAAAATAAGCATATACTGGTAACATAATGCTTAACATACTGCTGAACACAGCTAGCATCTCTAGAAATAGACTGGGTTTCTTCCAACTTCCTTGGAAACTTCAGTTTTCTTCAATTCGCTATCTAGTGCTCCACTATTACACACAAAGACTTTTCAAGATCTAGTCTGGCTCTCTCCAATCCCGCTTGAATTTTATAAGCCCCAAAGTTTATTGCTTGCAGTGGGGGATAGAGAGAAAGATAATGAGAATGTAATCCAATGTATTTGGAGGGATCTGGATTTATACTCTCTTTATTTTTGGCTATTAATTAGAGCTATATAGAAATGTCAAGCATACTTTCAGATATTGTTAGACTACCTGGCTTTATTCTGCTTTACCATTTTTGAGATTCCACAAAGCATGCAATTGTGTTAAATAGTTGATGTCCAGATTTGGTTTATTTATTCATCTTTCAAAGCCATTTTTAATATGAAAGCAGTAGAAAATGAATGGGTTTGACTAATCCACCATTCCACTAAAACTCCAGTGAGCACGGCAATTGTCAGAGATATTGTGGTCCTTCAGTATCCAAAAGACAACAGATTTCTCACAATGGCTTCCTACTTTTTTTTTTAATCTAGAAGGACTGAGCTTCTGAAATAAAGCCCACAGGGAGCTTAGCTTCACCTTCAGGATCCAGACATAAGACTCACCCACTCTGTCACTGACAGCTGCCAGTTGCCCATTCTTCTTGGTGCAGATGTATTTGCCATTGTTAGCTTTAAGGGCAACACGGCGACCACGCCACTCAAGATCGAACATAGTGCTGGCGGATCTGAGGAAACCAAAGCAGAAAGGAAGAGCACAGATTGATGGGAGAATCAGAAAGGAGAAACTATTCGTTCCTTCCAAAGATGTTATTCTTTCTGTTCTATTCGGCATTTATTACACATATAAAGCTGACATACATCACACTCCACAACATGGGAGGGAGATCTATGGAATCTTGATACATTTGTAAAAAGTGCACCTTGGATTTTATTTACAAAGGTTTATCGTGCTCTATTGCAGGGGTCTCAAACTGGATTTCTTCAAGGGCCGGATCAGTATCGTAATTCTCTACTGTGGGCCGTTGGGAGGAGGGGAGAGAGAGAGAGAGATGGGACAAATGCCTCCTGCAGTACCTTGCCGGCCAAAATGGGGTGCGAGGGCCCCCTACACCCCATTTTGGCTGCCAGAGACACTGCAGGCCAGTCTTTTGCTATTTCCAGGCCGGCCCTATGGGCCAGATTTAAGCATCCCATAGGCCGAATCCAGCCTGTGGGCCTTGAGTTTTGACACCCCTGCTCTATTGCAACCGTTTTCTGAAGGCTTAGATGCATTACTATTGAACTTTACCCTACCTTAACTCATTGGGTTTGCAAGTTTTCACTGTCTCACTAATCCTCTGCATTACGTATTCTACTAGATACTGTAAGTATTTTTCCCAAAGCACCAGAAGGCAAGACAAAAACAATGGATGGAAACTAATCAAGGAGAGAAGCAACCTAGAACTAAGAAGAAATTTCCTAGTAGTGATAACAACTAGTGGAATGGCTTGCCTTCAGAAGTTGTGGCTGTCCCATCAATGGATGCTTTTAAGAAGAGACTGGACAGCCACTTGTCTGGAATGGTAGGGTATCCTGCTTGAGCAGGTGGTTGGCCTAGGTGACCTCCAAGGTTATTCTATTCCTATGCCTATGCCTATGCCTATGCCTATGTTGTTCTGCTCTGCTCTGCTCTGCTCTGCTCTGCTCTGCTCTGCTCTGCTCTGCTCTGCTCTGCTCTG
>WNWU01000020.1:13468999-13480578 GCA_012654045.1 Ptyas mucosa
TGCTCTGCTCTGCTCTGCTCTGCTCTGCTCTGCTCTGCTCTGCTCTGTTCTGTTCTCCAGTACACTTGGCAGTGCACAGACTGAGAGAAAGTATGTAGGGTGGGGAATTTGCCTTACTAAATGAAAAATGAAGGTCAGGAAACATATTTGTAATGCACATCCCCCCCCCCCCAAAAAAGCAGGGGCTTGAGAGGGCACATATCGCTGAATATTTTCATTTTTCTTTGACACGGTTCCAGTGAATTGTAGCATAAAAGCATCCAGGCTATTTCCAGGGGCAGAAATAGGATTTTCCTAGATGTGACAAATCTCTATAAGGAACTTCAGGGATCTTCAGCGCTTCATTTTATTGCCAAGTCCTATCCGTCCCTAGTCTTTGAATAGGCACTTCATGTCACTGAAGAAAAATAAGGGGAAAAATATTTCTTTAGTGTCTACATATATGTTTCCAAGAGTTAATCCCACTCGCTGTTAAATATTCTAATTTTAATCTAACCTACTTTTGTCCAGTTTTAGCCTGCAGCCTTGAGCTCATGCTTGCCTGGATTAGAAAGTTCTTAAATGTTCTTGCTTAAAAGAAGTGTCACATGTTAAAGGGGAAGTGAGGGCGCAGTTGGAGGAGGAGAAGGCAGAGAAGCTGTTGTTGGATCGCCCAGATTCTAAAATTAAAAACAGCTAAAAACAACCAAGAAGGTGGTGCTTGTTCTTCATTGTATTGAAATGAGGACACTGAGAAAAGATGTTATTCTTTTCCCTCATGTTGTTTTCCCAAACTAAATTATCTTCCTGAAAATATTATTTTCCCCAGGGCAATGGGGAAAGTAGGAGAAATATGTTCAGATACTCACATGGATTTGTACTAAACCAACAGCCACTTCTGAAAGAGATTTTTTTTAAACCAGGAAATGATTGGAGGAAAGGCTGACCCCTTTCATTGAAAACCTACGGTAATCCCATTCTTCCTCTCTTGAGGGTGCTTTTAATTTCTCAGCATCCCAGATCTTCCACAGATTCAGTTATGTGGTCCAAAGATGCCACTGACATATTCTCCAATTCTACTATTAAAAGTTCTCAAGCAACTGAGAAAACATTTTGGTAAAATAATAACAACAACAACAACAAAAACAAAACAAAAACCAATCCAGACTCCAGACTCAACAATTGTTGACAAGAAAGACAAAAAAGTCTGGATAGTGGACTGGAGACATCAGAAGAAAAGAGAAAGAACTGAAAAAAGTCACAAAATGCCAAGACTTGCAAGTAGAAGTAGAATAACAGTAACAAAAGAATGCAAAGATAATGCCAATAGTGATTGGCATCTTGGGTGAAATTTCAAAACAATTACAGTACCACTTGAAAATCACCACCATTGACAAAATCACCATTACTCAATCGTAAAAGGCAGGTTTTCTTGGAACAACGTATATTCTGCTATAATACCTTTAACACCACCAAACAGCAACATCTGCCTATCCCAGGTCCCTGGGAAGGACTCAATAGGTCAGGGATGTCAAACTTGATTTCATTTGGGCCCGCATCAGGGTTGTGTTTGGCCTTGGGTGGGCACAGCTAGGGCAGGCATGGCCAGCTTGATGTCTGTCATGTCAGGGCGCCTATGGCCCAAGCACTCTGCCATTGAAAATGGGCTCCTGAGCTCCGTTTTCGGCTGGGACTGCCTCCTGCAGCCCTCTGCCAGCAAAACCGGAGGCCCCCCTCGTGCTCTGTTTTCGCTGGCAGAGGCACCGCGGACTGGATCTTAGCTGTTTCCAGGGCGGGCCAGCGGGCCAGATCTAAGCACCCCTTAGGCCTTGAGTTTGACACCCCTGCAATAGGTGGATAAAAGTGCCAAATCCAGTCTGATTATCTGGCTGACTGTGCGATGAACTATAATAAATTTAATAATCTATTAAATGTGTAAGCTGCCAAACTCTCAGTAGCTCTGTTGCTCACAACCATCAATTAATCAACCATACAAACAAATAATAAAATCAATGTAGTCCAATGCCGAATCTATGAAACTAGATTCTGCAGAAGAGAATTATGAAATTAGTTCTGATCAAGCAGTTGAACAATTTTAACCTTCCACCAACTGACTGGCTGTTATTTGTGTAGAAGCAGATGAACGTTTCGTACAGGAATAACTTTTTAAAAACACCCACACCATCCAAATGTCCAACTATGGATTCCCGCACGAGGTGTGTGTGTTTTCAAAGAGATGGAGTCATTTGCATAGGACATTTTTCAACTGGTCCACTCTTACACATTTGCCAAAGTGATTGGTTTGGACAGGGGAGGGGAGGGAGAGAAGCAGAGAGACTGTATTGGAACAGTTGCTGCTGAAGGAGGAAGGGACATGTTCTTGAGAAACAGCAATTGTCTAAATGCAAACTCTGCAGAGGAAGATAAATGGGGGAGCAGATGCCAAAAGCAGCATCTTGCCATCATGACACAAGCTTCCCCCCTTTTGCACAGGCACATTAACTCTATGGGTCTGCAAAAAAAAAAGAGAGACTGAATCTGCTTTGTGATGGTGCAGTGTTATTTTTGTTGTTTTGATGAAAACCTACAGTAGCTCTTTGCTAAATCTGGTGCCCATTTCTCCCCCAAATGAGTTCTTCATTATGATGCCTAGTGCGTGCAATGGACACACTTCTGAAATCCTAATTATTTAAGGTAGGACTAGGCAATCTTCTTATGCTAAGGGCTAGAGACCATGTCACCGCTGAGACTAGCTGCTTTGCTTGACATTGCCATCACCAAAATGGCTGCCCAAGGAGGTGGTAATGATCTATAGTGATGTCTGCCTCACAGACAGACATGGAAATATATTTCTTTTAAACCATATTCAGTCCACCGAGCATAGGTTATCAATCCCTGCTTTAGGGACCTGCCAGCAAAATGAAGACACAGTGCAACTCACATTTCAGTAGCCATGGCTTGAATCCCTCCATGTGCCACCAAGGTCCAGTAGTTGCCTGTGTTGGAATGGAAAATGCACTTCTTGGTTTCTTTGTCAATCTGCATCTGGAAGGTCTCATGGTGTGTCTCTTCATCTTGATTGGCCGAGACATTAACACCTAGAAGGAAGAACGTATTTTCAAATCATTTAGTTACCAGATATCCCAATTCACTTCTGATCGAGTTTGTGAAAGAAGATGCCAAGTTCCTTAGAAAAGCGCTCAAGTAGTGGTACTAATTTAGACACATGGAACTTGTAAATAATTATTTAAATGATTAAACAGTACAGTATGCTTTATTAACTACCCATTATTAATAATAATCACTACAAATTTTATGTAGAATTTATAATCCTCTCAATAGGCAACAAGGCTCAGCTCTGCTCACTTTGAGGAAAGCCTTCAAGACCACTAGGCCCAGCTGAATGAGAGTTCCTGATTCATTGTTCTGTTATGTTGTGTGGTTACATTTACATTTGTTTGTTGTTTATTGTAAAATATATTTATTTATTTATTTGTTTATTGTTATTTTCTGTCCCTTGGAATATGCATTTATTCAACCAATTTATAGGGCCAGCCATCTAACAATGGGCAATGAAGAAGATAAAAGCCATAATTGTACAAACTAATTAAGAAGAAAAACTGAGTTGAGGCTCTTATAGACATCTAATTCAAGCATATCACCTACACCTATTCCCAAACTCTATTAACATCCTGGCCTCAGTGACTTGGAGAAAAGTCAGATCTTCATGGACTTCTGGAAAGCCAGCGGGTTTGGAGCTGTTTATAGTATCTCTGTCAGAATGCTGTTCTATAAGATAAATACCATGACAGAGTTGCTTCCAAGGGCCGACCAGATGACAATTTTATCACTGTACTGAAGGGACATAGAGCATGCCTTTGCATTGCAGATAGGCAATCCCACAAACAATAAGGCCCCATGCTACATAGGTGACGACCAACACCTGGAAGTCTACTGAGGACTAGCATAGTTCACATAGTGTTATGTAGGCGTACCTTGGTACACCCAACTCTGATTTTGTGGTTTCATTCTGGACCAGCTGAAGCTTTGAATGATTTTCAACAGTAGCCTCATATGCAGTGTGTTGTAGTGTGTTGCAGTAGTCCACTCAGGAGGTGACTAAAGCATGAGTGGTTGTGAGTATGCTTCATGATCTAAGAACAGGCACAACTAGTGCATATGAAATATTTATACAAAGGCTCTCCCAGCCACAACTGCCACCTGCTCCTTAAGATGCAAATCTAAAAGGAGTCCTAGAGTGTGCACCGACTCTGCCTGAGGCAAAGATGGAAATTACTAGATATGAGAGGCCCTGAAACCCAGAGCCACTGATTTTCTTTCAGCTAGTTCTTCTCCATCCAGATTCGTACATTGGCCTTGGGAATGTACCTTGATGGGATCATCCGGATAACCCAAAACATACATAAGGTATAAGAGATATATTGATTATTTTTGACCCCATGTCAATAGATAATCTTGCCCACCAGTTTCATTTAAATCTTATAGAGGAGTGGAAAGAGAATTGATCTCTGTGCCATCTCACAAAGCAGAGGCCTAAGGCTGCACCTTTCCCATACTACCAGCACTGACTGAAACCTGGAGGGTAGAGAACCACTGAAGAATTATGCCCCCCAGTCCTGGCACTCTTAGCCAGCACAAAAGGATACATAAAGCAACTGAGGGAATCAAGGAGGGCCAGGATTGATATACTATCTCCATCCTAGCAGCAGAGCTTATCCATATGTACAATGAATACTGCCTGCTACGATATCCTGGCCTGAAACCTGACTGTAAAGGGTCCAGATTATTTATGTATTTATTTAAAACATTTGTGTAGCTGCCTGTTTTAGAATCAACCCTGGGCAGCTCACAACCAATAGAACAATATAAGCAATCATAAAACCAAAAGCAATAAAACAATAAAGCTAAAAACCAGAAAAACCTGGTGCCACAATTGCATTGCCCTGATGAAACCCACATTCTTAACCCCTCCTGACTTCCCACTATCCCAATATTTAGGAGAAGAGCTATATTTTAATGTTCTGAGGAAGGATAAAAGGTTAGGAGGCTATTGGGTTTCATGGAGCAGAGCTGCAATGGAATCTGCTTCCTTCAGGGCCCTTTGGAGTCTTGATAAGCTATAAGCCAAAAAGGAAATGTTGGAGACTGGACCGAAATTGTCCAGTACTGCTAAGCTGAGTGATGACCTCTTGAAGAGTGTTATTCCTTGCTGAACTCACATGACTCTTCACTGAGGGTGGACAAAACATTTTGAGTCGAGTATAGATTTTGATGTTCCTGGAGAGGCTTTTAGATTGCTGTTTTGGGCTTCAGGCAATTATTTTAGGCTCAAAACCTGCTTAATTCAGAATGTTTTGCACATTGATGTTCCACACTAGGATTCCAGTCATGCCAGATTTGGGAATTATATTTGCTGCCCTCAATCCTGAATATCTGGGAATAAAGGGAATTGAAATCCAGGGGACCGAGAAAGGCTTCATTACTCAAATATATTGATGTTACATCTAATAGAAAGCCTGCATGCTGGTTATATTCGATGTAACATCTTCCCTCTCACACTTTAGTTTTACCTCCTATTTACTATTTTAATGGGTTTGTAAAATATTTTATTTCCTAGTTTTATTATAGGCCGCCTAGAGTCACTTTGGGGGAAATGGGCAGCTGTATAAACTTGTCAAATAAATAAATAAACCTCCTCAAAGCCTTGTGTCTTTCCCTCTTATTCCATAATTGCTGGAGTTTGCTCCCAGTTAGGAACCTCCTGGAGCCACAGTTACTGAGATTGTGTGCAAAAAAAAGTGGTGTAAGTTTAAAAACCAAAGAAATTCCCAAATTCCCTCCAATCCGGCTTCAGAATCTTGACAATGATAGGCCTTGGCACTTTTACCCTATTAATCGAGGCCTTCTATGTTCAGAGGCCAAATGTGGCTCCTGGCCATCAGGTCTAACTTTCTTGGCATGGTAAATAGTAACCTAATTCTCAGTGCTGACCATAACGACGAAGGCTTTATACAGACACCAGAGGTGTTATGTCAAAAGCCCATCATGTATCCTTGCACAGAAAGCTTCTCCACCTGATCCAAAATGGGTGGTGGTCAGTGCTCCAAAAGATGGAGAATTCTGTGGTAGTTTTTTATTAATCTGATAATTTTCTCATCAGCTCCAAAACTGCAGCCATCGGTCTAATAACATGCAGGATAAGAGCAAATAGATTTATACCTGCTACTTACCTTCACTGAAAACATAAAGGAAGGTCTTCCATTACTCTTGTGCTCAATTAGAATTGAACATCTATCACATATACTTAGAAAGAGTATTTAATACAGCATAAACTTGGAAGTAGACAGGATCCACTCAATCCCGTTCCACTTGCCAAATCTGCCCCACCTCTAATCCTCATGTTAGGAGGTCATTGGAAATGGAGTCTGCATGCAGGCATTAAGAAGTCAAGCTATTTTACTAATGTTGCTGCAGCCTTTGCTTGATAATAATAATAATAATAGCTACATTTGCCAGCGGGCAATAACCCAGCTTCTGAAGTGTTCAAATGTAAATTAAGAGCAGGAGCACATTGCCTGCATTAAAAAAAATGCAGGTGACAGTCATCTTGCACTATTAAACAAGGAAATGTCATAGATGCAATCAGGGACCATGACCAAGAGTTATTTGTTTTTATTTATTTTTTTTAGCAGTGAGTACAGGAAACAGAATAGAAAATGGAATCCCAATAGCATCTCCCATGGCTATATGTTTTATACTGCATATCTGCTGACAGTAGAGAGCATCTCATCTGACCAAATAGAAGCTGAAAGAATCCAAGAGATGCTGAGACAAGGGAATGTGACAGGTACCCGAGGCTCCTTGGAATATTAAATGACCTGGCAAAATTGTGCAGATTACAGCAAACACAACAACTGACACAAAAGAAACTGAATGGGAATGGTCAGAAAATCATTGGCAGGCAATAGAATGTCCTTAAGGACAGAGAATTCAAGATCCCTGTACTCTGGTCATGCAGTCTAGAAAAGCAATTTGTGTCTCACCTCAGAGACAGCACTAAGAGCTGCATTGTTATAACACCAGCAGCCTCTCACGTATGCCAGAGAACCGTATCTGGATGAGAGGGAGACTTCAAAGAGTATAAAAGAATGGTAGGCTGTGATGTTTGGGAAGACACTGCAGGTAAAATTAGATCATAAACCCGGAAAGCACTGCTGAGTTCCCTAAAGAAGCTTTAGAGGATGTGGATTATGATGTGTACATTGAACTTCCCGGGTAAATATTTCATAGTGGCAGATTCTTTAAGTAGTGCCTTCCTCTATAAATCCAGTGATAAGAGTTTGGTAGGGAAACAGAGCTGACAGCAACCTAAATTTTATTGTAGGAAGAGGGGGGGACACACCAACTAAAGCTTTACAGATCATTGGGAATATGGATGATGGGTGGCGTGAGATGAAACATGAACTGCCAGTGGAAAACAACATCCTCATACTCAAGGAGGGATGAGTTTAGTATTGGGGATGGGATTATTGTGCTATTTCCTCTCCCTGAAGGACAAGCAACAAAAGGAGACTTGTATTTCCATAAAATGCAGTGTCAATATTGGAGAAAGGTTAAAGAAATCTGAAGGCAGGAGAAAGTCTGCCTTTAAATTTGCTATTCTAATTTTTGGCAAGCATACTCTATTTGTGTACTAGATTTCAAGTAGTTGTACATAAAACTACAGAGACATTTTGCCTCTTACAGATTAGCTGTACAATATTCTCAGAAAAGTGGACACAGTTCATATCAAGCGAACTCAAGACCTTCCAGGCACAGTGGGAATTTGAATATCAAGCATTTTCGCCTGTTTCTCCTCAGAGCAATGGAAAAGCAGAATAAACTGATCTTGAAGGTCAAAAGAAGAGGAAAGAAAGTGAGATCATATCTCTAGCTGTGCTTTTCTGGATTTTTTTTTGTACATAAGCTGGAACAATCAGAGTGCAAAACTGAGACAATCCAAGTCAAACAGGATGTGTGGCGAGCCAAGTTATTTTTTGGTACCGTAGTAATCTTCACAGGATTTGGATCAGGGATGGTGGACTGAAATTTGCAGCCCACGTGAGGTAATCTACTACTGGCAGGGGACTTCAAGAGATCCACTGCATTTTTAGCAGTGCAAAACGACCAGCAAGCTGAATATGATCATAGACCAACTTAAGCACTGATGAATTGATGAGAATACTGTCCACAGCAAGGAGGGTTTTGTGCCGTACATCTCCTGCATGTAAACAATTTGATTTAAAGACAGGTTAAGGAATCTTTTCCCAGATTTCCAGGTTGCTGTATTATATATTTGTATCTCTACTGAAAAAAGTCAGAAGTTCCTCTTTCCATACTATTTCTTTTTGTATTTTTTTTGTTTTTGTCACCTTTTTAAATTTTCCCTTTATCAAACACCCCCCCCCCCATTTTTCCTCTTTGTGTTATTTTCTATTTATCATTTCTTTGAAACTCAACACAGGTAGTCCTGAACTTACAACTATTTGTTTAGTGACTGTTTTAAGTTACAACGGCACTGAAAAAAGTAATTGATGACTGTTTTTTAACTTAAGACTGCTATAGCATCCCTGGGATCACATAATCAAAATTCATGCACTTGGCAACTGGCATGTATTTATCACTGGTTGCAGTGATCACATTTTGCAACCTTCTGGCAAGCAAAGTCATTGGGAAACCATGATTCACTTAACAACTGTGTTACTAAGTTAATAACTGCAGTGATTCACTTAACAACCATGTTATTATAAATTAACAATTGTAGTGATTTACTTAACAACTGTGGCAAGAAAGGCCGTAAAATGAGGCCTTAACAACTGTTTTGCTTAGCAAATGGAAATATTGGGCTCAATTGTGTTTGTTAGTCGAGGACAACCCATATTCTGCATATTGAAGTTTTACACACACACAATGTGTGCATGTAATTACTGGTAGGTAGAAATGAGCAAAAAGAGATACTGAAGCAAACACAAGGATTAAGACAAGCATAGAGTGGGAGAATACAGATCGCAGGAACAACTGTCAGAAAGCATCAGCCCACAGCTGGAAGGGGAAAGAATATAGAGGGAATAAGGGATATGAAGAGGTAGAAGTTAAGAAGATTTAGAGACTATATAAGTAGTTTTACTTTACTTTGATTTTTGAATGGATGCGCATACTACTCAAAATCATCATGTTTTAAGAGCCTGTAGTGACATATTAGTTATAGTATTGAGTGGCGACACTGGGGAAACCAGATTCTAACCCCTCTCTCACTGGGTGATTTAGGACCAATCACTTCCAGCCCAATGTATTCCTCAGGGTTCTCATGGGGAATAGTACAGGTAGACCTCGACTTGAACAGTTCATTTAGTGACGGTTCGAAGTTACAACAGCACTGAAAAATGTGACTTATGATTGTTTTTCACACTTACAACCGTTTCCACATCCCCGTGGTCACATGATCAAAATATATACACTTGGCAACCGACTCTGATTTATGACGGTTGTAGTGTCCCCAGGGTCATGTGATCCCCCTTTGCGACCTTCTGACAAGCAAAGTCAATGGGAAGCCAGATTCGCTGAACAACTGTGTTACTAATTTAACGACTGCAGTGATTCATTTAACAACTGTGGCAAGAAAGGTTGTAAAATGGGGCAAAATTCACTTAACAAATGTCTCACTTAGCAACAAAAATTTTGGGCTCAATTGTCGTAAGTCAATACGTGTTTAAAAATCACAGCAGTGATTGGAGATCATTTGAACAGTGAGGGATGAGTGGAAAGGAGAAATTTCTCTCCTTGTAGGCATAAAGTTTTTGCTGGGGTAGACAGGGAAGACCAATTACTGCTCTCCTTTTAGCACTATTTTGCAGGATATTCAAATTGGCAGAAAGATGAAAGCCCATTGGTCAGATAAATCCCCTGGCCTGATCATTCCATTGGCAGCCTTTTTCCAGCCAATCAGCTTTGCTCAAAATTTAGCTCCTCTCTGACCTTTTTATATTTTTATTAGTCTGGTCTTCCTGCGTTTTCTAATGTGAATTTAATGGGCTCTACCACACATCTATGGTTAGAAGGTATGGGAGCCGTATATGCATGGAAAATTTATATACCATGCATTTTTAAAATGGCTGTGCTATTAAAAATGAAGCAGATTTCCCCATTTTTCTCAAAACAGCAATTATTTGATAATAGCAGAGACTTTTACCTTTTTGTTATTTTTCTCTTGAAATTGCTCCTGAAGCTACTTTTCACCCTCTAGAGGGAATAAGGAATATGAAGTTATTTTTCATGGCTGCATTAATATGTAATCCGCCTTTCCCCAAGTGATCAGAAAGATATATGACATAAATGGCACTGCATCAATGGCCACATTTTATTCTATTACAGAAACAGGCATACAAACATATTGAATGGTGACAAGGAAAGTGGTGGATATCTCTGACTTTCTTGGTCTTCCTACTGAAAGTCACCTGATAGGGAGAAAACTTACTACTAATCATTCTCCCTAAACACTGAAGCGGGGCTGAGAAAGTGAGTTTTGACACCGGAATAGTTAACAGTTGTCACCTCTCTCGAAGTTAATATCAAAGTGTGTGGGGGGGAGGGGTTCCTATGCTCTTCTAGATGAAAGGACAGGAAGAGAATTCCTGAGGGTTTGTACGAGCTTAATTGAAAGAGAGGATGAAATGTTACCTGCTACCTTCCCCCATCTCTCCTGCAGAGAAGGGGCTGACAGCATCCACATGCACATGGATACACATATCCAGCAACGTAAAGTAGCCAATGGGAGCTAAGAATGTTCCAGCATCATCAACAACATCAACAAACATAGCATATTGTATGGGAAGATTTATGAAGGGAAAAGAAGAGAAGCACTATTATGGACCCCCAAACCTCTTCCAGAATTCCTCTGGATCTTTACATTCTGATCCTTCCCCCCTGCTTTTTTTTTTTTTAATAGTAGTTTGTTAGCTCCTTTCCCACCACCTCTTCTCTAAGGGATGTCTCACAAGGCATTTAGCTTCTAATCCCAATGTGTAAGAGGGATAAGCTTTTGTACCCTGGCATGACTTTTTGGGAATTCAAAAACATCAAAATACAAACATTTAAATAATTTTAATAGGGCCACCTCTTAATCATCTAGTACAGAGGTAGTTTGGAGGTGTCAGTCCTTTTTTCCTAGGCTTCAAATTAGTTTTTTTTAAAAAAATCTGTAAGGAAAGGCAATATTCCAGGCAAAAACACACACACAAAAAATCTCCAATCTGGAGTTCAAAATATTACAGGGCACCGGAGCATTCTAAAATAAAATGTTCATTTTCATGACTATGCCCAAAGTATACTTTGGTGTTAGCGTGTGCTGCATATATTGTGCTTTTGCAGTTTTATATTTATCGCTTTTATTCCTCTCTTTTTGTTGTAATTCTAAATTAGCCATCCAAGAATTGCAATTCGTAAACTGGATAGATAGATAGATAGATAGATAGATAGATAGATAGATAGATAGATAGGCAGGCAGGCAGGCAGGCAGGCAGGCAGGCAGGCAGGCAGGCAGG
>WNWU01000020.1:13480588-13514710 GCA_012654045.1 Ptyas mucosa
CAGGCAGGCAGGCAGGCAGGCAGGCAGGCAGGCAGGCAGGCAGGCAGATACTGAAATTAAATGCTCAATTCCATAACTTGTCCAGTGAGATAAAGAAAATAAGATTTACAAAACAGATATTTAAATCTGTAGTACAAATACTTGATTATAAGTAATTTCCCCTTTTTACAGAAATACAAGGCTTCCTAAGACATGGCCCTTTGCTTCAAATTTCTAGACTTCTCCAACTTCTCAGAAATTCCCAACATTAATCAGTGTCTGCTGAGACAGTGAAAAAATTGATTTTTACTCAGCCTCTCCATGGACTTCTCTGTTTTCCCTGTTTCTCTTTTCAGTATTACAACACAACAACATTTTCTATATATGGCACAGAGAATCTGGAATAGTCTGAATCTGGGTTTACGTATATGACTAACAGCCATCCCTCACTGATGAGGATGTCGACTATCTGATTCTGCAGATTGGTATTTAGATTACATTTATAACAATGAACTTTAAAATTAGAATAATTTTTCTTTATTCTATTGCATGCTTTGTCATGGACACCATCAGACACATTTCTCCAATCCTATCAGTATCATAGTCAAGAGAGAGGTAGGATTGATGTGGCACCTATTATTCATTTTAGACTGCTGCATATTCTTTTCTTCCTCCAACATCACTTCTCTTTACTGTCGTCTTCTGCTTTGGGCAGTGAGAAAACCTGTGCTTCTCTTCAAACGAGACTGCTCCTGGATCCACTTGATCTCTGGGTAGATCACCCTGATCAGCAGCCTCTCCAAGAGAATTCTCTGCTTCTTCATGGTAAAACTGTCCAGTCTTTGCATCTGTCAATGTCTATGGAGATTCTCAATCATCTTGTATAAGCAACTTTGGGGCACCTGTCATTATTTGTTTTGGCTCTTTTTGAACACAAATTTAGCACTTTTCCAGAATAGGGTTAAATATGTGTCAGCCAATGGCCAGACTCTGTTTGCAGATGATTTAGTGCTGTTCTAGAAAAGTGCTGTTTCAATCATGGTCTCCCTCTCAATGCACCTGCAGTTACATAAATACAGGAGGGTTCTTGGCAAATACTTAAACCCACAGGTCTAGCCATCTTTCAAAACTCACTAAGTCGCTTAGCTCTATCCTATGCCAAAGCAACTGCTTGATGGTTTTTCTGGACTGGTAACATTTGATGGCAGGAAGGAGCAAAGGCTGGAGGAATTCACCAATCATTGTCTTTAATATGTACTGTATGCTATAAATAAGTACCGTACAATTGCCAACATTGTGCCTGCAGCAAAATAAGAGACTGCAAAGGAGAAGAGCAAATATTACTCATGTATAGTTTTTTGCTGGCTCTAGGAATGGTAGATACCATTTTAACTCAGCCATGGGGGAAAGTCTTGTGTTTGTTTGGTTCACTAAACCAAAGCTTAGTGAGCATGCTGGTTTACAATTTATCCAAGTTCATTGCAAACCTCTTGAGAGTTTAATTTGATCCCCCCTCCCCCCAATGCTTATCTCTGAAAAGGACCGCATTCATATGTGCACATAGACACAGATTGGAGGAATCATGCCTGTCGGCAGCACTGAACCACGGATACACCTTTCCCCCAATGCCTCCTTGGAGTAGCCCAAATAAGGGCTTTTTGTATATGCTGTGCTCTTACCAATATACTGGTATCTCTGGTATTCTGCAGCCCTGGTGGAAATGATAAAAAAATGTGTTAAAAAGAGAAAAGACTGAGGCTAGTTGTGATTGGTGGGTTTTGTCTGCTATTGATTTGACACCATAATATTGCTTTTCTCAAAATGGCATCCTCTATATGTGTTGCAACGGCAGCTCTCTGCAAGCTATTCTGGCTGAGAATTGTGTCAGTTAGATACACTGCCAACGTGACAAGTTGTGAAAGACTGATATCTCCTCCTTGCAAGAAGAAGCTAGCTTCATAGCTTTCCAACATACATTGACACTTTTGTTCCCAAAAGCATATTTTATTCATCAACATAAAACAGATTTTCTCCCTCTTTCTTAGGTAAGCAATGTTATCAACATGCAGAAAAAAAGAGTAAAACACAGTAAAGAAACTAAAGGCATGAGATAAGAGAAAGAAAGAGAAATTATTATATCTGCTTTGCATTTAACACCATATCTTGCCATACCACATCTTTCTATCCTACAAATCTCCTTGCTTGAAGTACAAGATTCATAGGTTGTTTTTTTATACTTTTCACCTCTCTTTTGGAAAATGTCATTGGCTCCATCCAATCATGACTTTTTTTGGTCTGTCCTGGCCTTCTGCTGCATTTGTTCTCACTAATGATCAAACCATCTTCGTGTATTTTTTCCCCGCGAATTACTTCATTTTGTATTCAATCCACATTCATTCATCACTCTTAGAGTACTGAAGCTACCTCTTCTTCTGTTTCTACAATGCACTTCATAAATTCTCCTTTTTCTTTGCATTTCACTTACTTTTTTGTTTCTTTTCACATACCCAGGGCTTGTTTCCATTTAACAAGGTGGGAAGAAGTGTTCTCACACCATTTACCTTTCTATCAACAAGCGCATGTCTTAAAATTTTTCCATGATTCCATCTCCCAATCTTTATTAAACGTTCCATCGAAGAAGACTAATTAATCCATTTGTTCTGGGTATTTTTCAGCTTCTATGTGTAACTTCCTATTATTCTGTTTTCCTATCAAACACAGCTTAAAGGTGTGCAATGTCCCCACGATCACTTAATATATTTATGGATGCTTAAAGTTAACTGTGGAGGTATGTTGTTGGCAGATCTGTATTACTCTTATGTGTCTATGTTGGGTATAGTTTTTGCTGCATTGTTGACTGATGTGCTATGAATGTTAGGTTGTGTGTTGTAAGGGGTATGGATCTGAGGTACACGCATACCACCGTATGTACAGATCTGCATACAGATTTACAAACAACATACCTCTACAGCTACTACATCCATAAATATATTAAATAATCAAGAAAACATTACACATTACACATTATTCCTTATTCAAATTCTGATACATTGACTAAGCTTTTCATTAATTAGGTCACATGCTTTGTTTCCATCATATAGTGCTCTTACTGCATTCAGCAATTGCTCTTCAAGTCCGTATTTGTGCAAAACATCCCATGCTTCCTACTTAGTCACATGATCATACGCTTCCTCTAAGCCAAGCCAAGTACAGAAAGCATGCAGAGCATGGCTTCTGGAATTCATCCCAACTTCTTAGTAATAGCAAAGCTCCAGGTCACCTGCCTAGGAAGGAAGAGGGCTTAGAACGGAAAAGCTGAGATGGCAACATCTTCTTTCTGTGGTGTCCAGTTTCCATTCATTCTGCTGTGAGATTAATCTATCTCATACTTTCTTTTCCTGTGGTTGTGCTACTTTCACTCTCATTTGTTTCACTTCCTTTTCTTTCATACTCATTTTTTTAAATTGAGGTCCACTCTTTCATGTTCTCATCAACCTGGTATTCTTTGCTAATTCTCTAAATCTTTCATCATGAACAATCAAAGCAGTCATGCTTTTTAATTCATTCCTTTGCCATGAGTACACATGAACAGACTTATCCCTAACTTCACATATAATTCTTATTTCCTATTCCCCCCCCCCCGTCCCATCCCCCATGGATCATATTCATTCAGAATGTTGGACAACTTTTCTTCCAAACTTTGTTTTTTCATTAACACCATTCTCTGCAGCAGGTCATACAGCTATTGCCAACTTGTGAATTGGTGATAGTTGACTTGGATTGAATTTAAAACTGATTGAACTATATTGAAAAAAAAATGGAAGTGGGTTTCTGAAAACGAACTATAAAGCTGGTAGACAAGATGGGGGAAAAAGGGGAAGCAAAGTGGATTTAAAACGATACAGAAGAAATATCTAGGTATTAAAATTAATTTGTTGTTTACAGGGAAGGTCTTTCCTCCAAGTTCTTATTTCAGAGAGCTTTGCCACAGAACGGTGGTGTTAATGGCCCTGAGGGGAGGGAATTTAGGTAGTCCTTGACTTACAACCACAATTGAGGCCAAAATTTCTGTTGCTAAGTGAGACATTTCTTAAGTGAGTTTTCCCCCATTTTATGACATTTCTTACCCAGGTTGTTAAGTGAATCGCTGCAGTTGATAAGTTAGCAACACGGTTATTAAGTGAATCTGGCTTCCCCATTGACTTTGCTTGTCAGAAGGTTGCAAAAGGGGATCACATGACCCTGGAACACTGCAACGGTCATAAGTATGAACCAGTTGAATCTGAGTTTTGATCACATGATCATGGGGATGCTGCAAAGGCCGTAACTCTGAAAAACAGTCCTAAGTCCCTTTTTTTCAGTGCCGTTCTAACTTCGAACGGACACCAAATGAACGTTAAGGTAAGTCGAGGATTACCTGTATTCCTATCAGGTCTGTTATAAAGCCAAAGGTAAACAAAAAGGGTTTAGCACAATTGGTAAATCCAGTCTGTTTTCAACCGGTCAGGAAATGCAAGATTTCTCCCAATTCCCAGAGATGCGTAATAGCGAAATTGTCTGGAACCCATACAACAAAACCAGCTGCAGCTCTAATTGCAGAAGCTGGCTCAGCTGTAGACAAGTTCATAAACAGACACCAAGGACATGCAGTCATGTAAAAACTGTTGGAATTGTTTGGCTGACGATTCCTCTCCCCTCCCCTCCTTCATGCTCAGCACCAGAACTCCACATTTAGGAGCAGGCAATGACAGTTTTTCTATAAATTGACAAGCCACTAAACCTAAGGCTTCATAGCATCTGACAGGCAAAATTCCAACCATTTGTATGATAACCTCTTTTTAAAAAGTAATAATTTTGCCACTAGCCCATAGGAAACAAATTCCACATTAGATTGCTCAGGTTTCAAATGAATGTGGAAGTTACTATTGCCACTCATTTTTGGATAAGGGCATCCATACAATCTTCTCTCCATGACTTGTTTTGCTGTCCATCTGGGATCAACTCCCCAAGGAAATTGGCATGCAAGCAAATTAACATTAGCCCTTGGGCAGTGTGGCACTTCCTGATCCTACTTACTGTGTGCCAGCAACCATTTGGTTGATTCATCCACATGTTCTGGATTATAGTTCCTATAGTCTCACTTAACTTTCCATAATGCATGTGTCTGATGGGAACAGTGGTCAAACCCTTTGGAAGCAACAAATTGGGAAAGAATACTAACAAATAATTATACCAGGATTGTGAAGACAATTGCAATTTTACACAGCAGTTTGTGCAATTAAAACTAACCCGAACAAGGATTTCTTGAGAGGCATGCTTTTTCAGTATAGGACAATTTGGACTGATCCTGTCTGCATGTGGCTATTTATTTTGGTGGAGGTAAATTTCAGAATGGTTCACTGTGAATGGTTAAGGTAGAAGATTGTTTCTTTTACTTTTAAAGCTCCAGGTTAGAGCACAATGTGCAAAACTGGTAATTATTATCTATCTATCTATCTATCTATCTATCTATCACTCAGTTGTATCTGATTTTTAAAGACTGCCTGGGTAAGTCCCTGCAGTTTTCTTGGCAAGATATTTCAGAAGTAGTTTGCCATTGCCTCCTTCTTAGAGCTGAGAGAAAATGACTGGCCCAAGATCACTCAACTGGCTTTGTGTGCCTAAAGTGGGATTAGAACTCAGAGTCTCCCGGTTTCTAATCTAACCATCACATCAGACTGGTTCTACATCAGTATGTATGTATGTATACAGATGTATACGACTCTTTTTATACACACCTATATATATGATTGCATTTGGGTAGGGAAGTATATAATCCATAATATAGTCCCTAATACTTTCACCAACATCAAAAAGGAGAGTCAGGAAGCTGAGATGGTGGATAAGGCAAGTTTTCCTGCCAATGGAAGAACCATCCTGTCCAATCGAACACCAAAAACTCTCTGCTCTTCAGCTATTCCTCCTGCATCACAATTCAGCCAGAAGTTAATTGTCCAATAAAAGGACAACTTTGGAAGCCAGGGACATGGTACCCATGTTACGTGCAGTCTGTGTGGATGTGCTTTTAGAAACCAAGTGATTTGTATTCTTGGCTTCACTATGACCAAAGTGAGCAACAAAGGAGTAGCATTTGCTAGAGATCTGAGTTCTGTAATCAAGAAACTCTAAGGCTCTCAGGATCTTTTAGTGTGTATTTTTTTTCAGGGTATCTACTGATTTCCATTGTTTCTCTTTTGTTTTTAAAAGTAAGATTTTAGGCTTCATGAATTAGAGAGTTTTACAAAGAATAAGTTAAGACATATGAAGACTGTCTGCAATAGTTTTCTGATTAGAAGAAATTGTGGCATGTATGTTTCCTTTTTTTTTCTTTTTGCTTTTATATCTTATCTTTCCATATTTAATATACGTATTGGTCCTCCTAGATCTTTTCTTAATTTTCTCATTCATATATCACACTCAAGAAATGTGAGAATAAAATATGTAAACATCTGAATAGAATAAAATATATAAACTGTTACTCCCAGAGGATTTTGTGTGCAAATGATTTCTTTTCATGAAGAAAATAACATTTTATTCCTTGTGAATTGCCATACATCACTGCCATGAAATGGTAGTTATTGGACTCTGATTCAGAAATTGGCAATCTTATATACCTTAGATATTGTGGTTGTACAATTTAGGCTGTAAACATGGAATTTCAGTTTGTTTTACACCAGCCAAAAGATCAGAAAAAGAGAAGCACTCAACTCTCCTGGACTCTTAAAATAACATTAACAAGAATAATGATTCGTGCATGTTTCATTTTTCTATGGGAAAAAAAGCAAGGGCATTTTCCAAGTCGATTTAAATCGATCTATAATTCCTTTGGTTTGCTGATAATATGATTCAGTTATTATCATTTTAAATTGCTAACTTATTTCTTCTTTTTAAGTTTGTTCTCGATGCTAAGGAATGGACAATTTACCATAATGTGTTAAATGGGTTGGATTCATCTATTCAAGCAGCAATTGTTTTTTATAAACTACAGAAATACTAAGAAATGTATTTTTTTCTTACAGTTGTAACAGAGATCAACTCCTGATACTATAGCATTAAAATCAACCCTAACATCAGAAATTAAGCAGGTTTCTTGCCTTTGATCTTCATGTCACAAAAAAAAATTACTTGGCTTCTTCCTACTGGGAAACTTTAGAGCTTAAAAAAATCACAGTTAAAAATTTGATGATGGCGATGACCAAGAGCAAAAGAACATGTATTCACATCAATTTGATTATGAATATCTTTGCTAGCTTTGGAGAGGGGGATAATCTGCTGTATTTCTATATCTCTTCTGCATATGAAACAATAGATAATTTTCCCAGTGTTGTGATGGGAAAAACTCAAGGTTATGTAATGGAATTCTTTTATAGCAGAAAACTAGGACAAACATAAAAGTTATGCATCCTGCAAGTCATGTTGCTGTTAGGCAAACCAGCTGAGGTAATTATTACTCAGTTACTGCGGGCGATCAAAGTATTGTTTGTAGCTTTCAACTCACCATTGCTAACAGGGTGCAATTTTGGATTCATCACTCAATATAAGCTGCTCTTCTCCATTAAAAAGAGGAAGACAGCACAAAGAAAAATCCCATGTATGAAGGTCTTTTGAATATTTATGTGAGGTTTCTTTTTTAAAATAAATTCCATTAGTACAAAACTTAAATTGCTATGTTCTTTGAAAGAAAGCTCTTGTTTTGTAGCATTGATTTTCCTGAGAAACAGCAATGAATTAAGCTGGTAGCTGAATAACTTTTAATGACCACATCTATGTGGTCAGCTAAGACATATTAACGTAGAAAGAAATTGTGCACACACAAAAGTGCTTCAAATATTATCTGCTGGAAATTGTGTGGTTGACTTTGTACTCTTGTTTCCCTTGGAGGATCAGCATTGTCCTATGGGCCTTTTGTTTTCAGGTAGACTACCCACCTCTGGGTACCCACAGAAAAATATCCCTTGCGCTTTGAAAACAAAAGGTACTGAGTTAACTTCACAGTGGCATTTGGATTTTTTTTTTAAATTTGAATTCTAGGAAAAGGAAATACTGTATGCACACAGTTCAGTTGTTTATAGGAACTTGAGTGTCCAGGGGAAGAAATGAGGAAAACATGAGATGAAGGATATACAATAATTTCACTGTTCATATGTAGGAGATGAGCAAGCTAAGCTGAGTTGGAAGGTGGGGTTAAATGTGTCAGCAGTTTGGAATCTTTGCGCTTCCACAAGAGACCTAAGTTCAGCCTTCTGTGAATTCCATTGACCCTTAGCTAGGATTAGTTTAGCTTTGACCATTAATTGACCAGATTCTTGTGTGTAGGTAGTAATAATAAACTCTTCAGTGCTTTATGCTCAGTGAGTGTTCCTGACTCTGCGCCTGATATTGCATCACATTCCTGCCTTTTTTTAAAAAAAAAGCACTACAGAACATTTAAATCTGCAAAAAGTTTTCTTAAACAGATTATTTTGTTTAAGATGAGGAGCAGAATGGAAGCCATGCCCAGGGAGACAAAAACTATGGGTTGATGACTAAAGACAACATTGTTGTCTGGATGATCAATCAAATTACCATCACTGCATAAGAGTCATTCTGTAGCCAAATGAAAAAGTTACCTCATGAGGTTTGATTTGTCATACCCCAAAATTCAGCTCTGAGATGAAAGACGAAAGCATTTTCAATAATGTTGGGCACTTTATATTTAAGCAGGTAATTGTCATAATTCCTTAGGTAGATGGTAAATGCGTAAGAGTAAGATGGTTAAATAAATAAATAAATAAATAAATAAATAAATAAATAAAATGAACTAAATAACACCCTCAGTTTCATCTTGAAAAATTTGTAAAGCAAAAGTATAAAATGAGATTGATTTTTAGGAATGAGTTTTATTTTTACGGATGGCTGAAAAGCTCTGAGTTTTATCGATGGACAGCACTCAAAACAGATAACCTGAAAAGTTGATCTCAGGCCTCACTGATCTGATTGGAGTGATTTAAATCAGGAAGGAAAGAGTTGGAAGATATTCTCTAAGTACTATCACCTAATGGCACAGAAGTAAATGAAACATAATGAACATATTCTCTGACTGTGTGCTGCTGAAATTTATAGAAGCTGTGGGACAGCTGTTGCACAAATCACACTTATGCAACAAGTCTTGTGCCAAACTAGATGGGGGATATCCAGGGACATGCTTGCTTTCCTTATGGGCTTTTCTCTTTTTTTTAAAAAAAAGAATTTTTTAATTTTCAAACAAAAAACAACATAAAAACATCATCCTTTCAAACAATTACAGACAGTGTTTCGGTCGGTTAAAATCCTTTCGTGCTCCCAAAATCTTCAAAATATCAATATATGACAAATGTTCTTTTCCCCTAAAAGAAAACAAGTATTTACACATTTTATCTTAATTTCATTTCATATATCATATTTCATCTCCATGTTTTATTGTCTATCCATTGATAAAATAACTCCCATATCAAATAATATTATCTTCCTCTTATTTCAAATGTCAGTTTACTCATTTCAGCCCAGTCCAACATTTTCTTAAAGCTTTTCTCTTGTGTGTCAAAGAAGGTGGGCTGATGTACCTGAGAAATATTTCTTGTACGCCATAAACACTTCAGATTCTAGGTCCTTTATCAAGGGCTCTGCAAACTCTGCCATTTCTCAGTCAGGTCTCAGGCACTTTGAGGAACAGCTCTATTTGATTTTTCAATCATTTGTGACTAGACAGAAATGGAGGCCAGTTATTGAGATCTACTACACAAAGAAAGCCTCACACCTATTTCAGGTAGCAGCCCCTCCATTCCCACACAGAAGTCTGTAATCTGGTGGCTACTCAGTGAGGACGGCATCCTCCCAGTGCTCTGCAGTTATCGGAAAACAAGCTTTTTTCCTCTCCAGGATGAGTTTTCCTATCCTTTGGAAAGACTGATTCCCCAACAGGCTGTCAGTGAATCTTGAGAGTTCCCAAAAGCAGGCGTAAGCCGCTTTAGCTGAGGCTGATGTGGGCTAAATTACCCCACCTTTGCAACAACTTGCTAATTCAAAAGAAGGTATTGTGGCAGGACTCAAGAGTATCTTTCTTGTCAAAAGAATCAACAGCAGAAATGCTAACTGAGTCCCAAACATTATTGTACAGACTAAAAAGACTCAGTTTAACACTCAACTAGCTGACAGCTGCAACAAAGCTCCGAGACACTCTATGGCTGCTCACTTTGCTGAATGTCCTTCATTCTTAAATCCTAGCCCAGCTCTTACCGATAATACCTCTTGGATTCAAATCCCCTTTGTACAATTGAGGTAATCTGTACTTTTCCCAGCTGAGACACCAGTACCACGCATACTGTACTTCATATTAAAGTTATGATTTGTGGACTGAGCCTGTAAGTGTCAGGGTTCATATATCACGCAAACCGAAATTTACAATTTACAGTGACTGGATTCAAGCAACATGCCAAATACACTATGTTACAGTTTTATTACATTTCATGAACCGATCAGTGCACTGATGAAAATCAAGAATTGTTACAGAGTAATGACATTAAAATGTATGCCCTTTTCATTCAGGTACACAGATGTAGTGAAGGATAGGAAGATGATTGCCAAAAAGGTCTAGAAAATCAAATGTCAAAAAATCTCCAGAAACTATGACAAATACTGCCATTGCCCCCATTGTGCAGCCAGCCAATTAAGCAAATACAAGCACATTTCCCAGCTTCAAGATAGACAAACGATTAGGCACATATCAGCCTGTTACTGAAATGGGAGAGAAGCATTGCCCGGCCAAGGGCAGCCCCACGAAGCAAAAAAGGATGAACTTATTACCTTGACGGATGGAGACATATCTGCCATTGGAAGCCATGAAAACCACTTGTGGATGACTCTCTTCCAGATCAAAGAGTTCATCTTTCCCTGGCTTGGAGCTCCTGCCAGATTTTAGAGTGCCCGTAGGTCCCACCGGTGCTAGGTATTTCCCATCACAATCCTTGAAGGCCAACTTCCCTGCCTTGAATTCCAGGGTATAACCTGAATGGCGGTCAGGCTCCTGGACCAAGGTGCCATCCTTGCGCAGGTAGCGATTGTCGCAGGTTCGTAGGCAATACTTCTTGTTCTGGAAGGTAAGGGTGATAAGCGAATCCACACCCCAAGGGATGTTGCTGTCTATAGAGATTTCGTCCTCTTGGGCACTGAGGTGAGCATACCTTCGCCTGCTAACGCTCAAAAGATTAGCTTGGGGGTGGATGGCCAAGTGTACAATCCAGAGCTCAGTTTCAGTAATGGTTTGGGCGAAACAGGACAACCTGTCTTCAGAACCACCAAAGAAGCGCTTGTACGGTTCTGACTGGAGCGCCCAGCGTCCGTCTGACTGGGTGACAATGATAAAACACCCATCCGTTTCTGGCTTCTCAGCTTCACAGGAGACCTTGCCATCCTTGTCGGCAGACAGGTACCTACCTAGGTGGCTCTTTAAGAAGACCACCGAGCTGTCTCCGTCCTGTTCCAGGCTCCATATTTGCTTCCTTTTCAGACTCGGTGCCGAGGCATTGATTTTATAGCCAAAGTGCTCTGCTGTTAAATAGCGATTATCAGAGTTGATTAAGCCAAACTGGATCTTCAAGGCCTGGTGGATCCCATTGGTTGGCATCTTCAGTCTAGACAGCAAACAATCCTAAAGACTGGGGTGAAAGTCAAGTTTTCCCAGTTATTAATAAGTATGAAAGTTATGCCCAGCTTCACATTTGAGGAATCTGGATTAAAACAAATGAGCGTTTACATCTCAGTCAAAGCCACGGGTGACCTGCAAATGCCCCAGTGCCAGGTCCGTCTGCAGCAGCTTTTCCTTCATCTAATCTGCAGCCCATAAAACCAATCTTGTTCATTACTTTTTCCCCGCCCTCCACACCTCCTCGAGCTGGCAGCATTGCTCTCTCCTGCACTGCTCACATTGACTTCTCCTCCTCCTCCTCCTCCTCCTCCTCTGCACCGCACAGCAGGGATGGAGGGGGGGGAAGTGGGCACTTAGCACTGCACCAGCCTTGCTTAATTAGCACAGCTAGGATTACAAAGCTTTCAATGAGCTGCCAGCCTCCTGTAACCAATAGTGGAGCTTCTAGATAAAAGCCACAACGAAAGGGGGTTGACAGGTGACACAATAGCCTTTTGATCAGCAGTGTTCTTCAGTGGGATCTTGTATTCTACAATAGTGGCGTTCTGCACTATAGCTCCGTCTCTTTTCCTTTGCTGTCTCAGTATCTCTAAATGTTTCATAGATTCCCTACCTAACTCCTTCACTTCTCAGGGCTACAGTACCTTGCAACCAAACCTGCTGCCTTCCTGGCTGATTTTCTCCGCGGAAGATTTATTCCTCTTTGTCTCTGTGTAAAGTTACATGGTTCTCTGATTCCATTTGGTAGGTCACCTTCGAGCTGAATGCCTCCTTGGTCCAGCTTCTAATCTCCTTAACAATTAAAAGGGCCTTTCTATTAGTATAATTCTTTTATCCTCCTTCAGATTCTTTGCCTCCATCTGTTAAGTAGCCCCAAATCCATAGCTCCTTTAAAAGGAAAGTGGCAGGATCCCTTAAGTTTAAGGAAATGGTCTACCCAGAAGTTGAATCAGAGCAGACTATAAAGCAAATGGAGCCAGCTAGGATGGCAAACCCAAGTCTTGAATAAGTAAATCTCAAAGAAATGCTGCTTAATTTAAACACAAAATCTTGGAATCTGCTAAAGCAGAAATTATTCAAAATACAGAATGGAAGCTATACCAAGTACCCTATTTATGGATTTGTTAAGAAGCAGTATCAAATCCATGGCATATAATCAATCAATCAATCAATCATTGATCTGCAGTGGATTCCAGATTTCCATCTAGTTATTCCATTAGGCAAAATGTAGCTGCTTCCTTAGGTAACAGATCCCAAAGGATCTGGCATTTCTCCTAAACTTCCAGGCTACCTAATTGCTTTCAGGTGCAGTGAAGGCAGAGGTGGGTTTCAGCAGGTTCTGACCAGTTCTGGAGAGCCGGTAGCAGAAATTTTGAGTAGTTTGGAGAACCGCTAGTAAAATTCTGGCTGGCCCCACCCCCATCTATTCTCTGCCTCCCAAGTCCCAGCTGATTGGGAGGAAATGGGGATTTTGCAGTAACCTTCCCCTGCCACGCCCACCAAGCCACGCCCACAGAACCGGTAGTAAAAAAATTTGAAACCCACCACTGAGTGAAGGACTTTGTGTTCCTAGATAAAAACCAAAACCAAAACCAAAAATGCACCCACCTGCTTCTAGATAGAAGAGGGCAAGGGATACCAAGGAGAAAGGCAACCTGGAATTAAGAAGAAACTTCCTAACAGTGAGAACAATTAACCAGTGGAACAGCTTGCCTTCAGAAATTGTGGGTGTTTCATCACCGGAGGTTTTTAAGAAGAGATTGGACAGTCACTTGCCTGAAATGGCCTAGGGTCTCCTGTTTGAGCAGGGGGTTGGACTAGAAGACCTCCAAGGTCCTTTCCAGCACTATTCTGATTGATTGGACCTTCCATTTTGCCCTTGTCTCAAGTAGCAAAATCTCTTGTGCTAGTTCGGCAGTTGCTTTTCCACCCCCTTTCTTCCCTCTAGGCTCCCTGCATCCATAGAAAAATGTGTTCCTGAGATTAGAGAACATTGTGAAAATACAAAGATGAAATTGAGAGTTGGTAGAGGCACGATATAATATTGGAATTGATATTGGTGGTGAGACATGAATGAGAAACTTACTCTTGGACAAAGTTTAAGTAGGGTGAAACGAACAGTTCATTTGTGGGTTCCTCCCGGTTCGGCCCGGTTCTCCTGAGCCGGTAGCGGTGACGATATGACATCACCAAACCAGTTCTGCCTCCCTGCCCCCCCGCATTATTCTTACCTTTTATTTGGCCCCACCTCTAATCTATTGCTGCCTCCTGAATCCCAGCTATCGGCTAGAGGGGAAAAAATTGTTTAAACTCTTGGGGGCTTCAAAGGGCCGCCCTACAGCTGATCAGTGTTAAAAGAAAACAAATGAGTAGACCAGTGCCTGCAACAATACATGAGTAGATCAGTGCCTGCAAAAAATAAATGAGTAGATCAGTACTGCTCTGCAAGCAGTTAAAAGCCTGGTAGACCAGTACCTCTGCTAAGTCCTAAATAATTGTCACATGACCATCAAGTGACACCCACAAAATAAGCCACGCCCACAGAACCAGTAGTAAAAAAAATTAGAACCCACCCCTGGAACAGTTCACTGCTTGGGTGCTGCATAAGTCAGGGAGAAGTCTAGATAGTGGGGAGTAATGTTAGTACAGACAATCCTCAACTCATGATCATTCACTTAGTGATGATTTCAGGTTACAACAGCATTGAAAAAAGTGACTTACAACCGGTCTTCGCACTTACAACTGTCAGAGCCTCCCCATGGTCACATGATCAGAATTTGGGTGCTTGGCAACCAGCATGTATTTATGATGGTTGTAGCATCCCGGGGTCATGTGATCACTATTTGCAACCTTTCCAGCAGGCTTCTGAAAAGCAAATTCAATAGCAGAAGTTGGATTCACTGCTTAAAGACTGCTTAATTTCCGCTGCTTGTGCAAATGGAGCACGTGCACACACACTCACCCGCTGCTGTTGCAAGTGGGAATGCCCATGTACGTGGGCTAGCCCACTTCCGGGCCCCTGTTCCGATAAGGTTGGGGACCCCTGTACTAGAGGATATGCTTCTGAACCTAAGCACAGTGCTGAAAGAAACGGAATAATTACATACCAGAAAGTCCCATTAGAAAGAAAATACAATTTATAATGTACCGTTTCTTTGATGTAGACTATGGTCAGCTGTCAGTGAAGGGGAGACCTGCTTTTGTACTTGAACTTGATCCTTATCTATGTTATCTACCTATTAGAGCCAAGCAGGGGTGGGTTCTAAATTTTTTTACTACCGGTTCTGTGGGCGTGGCTTATTTTGTGGGTCTCGCTTGATGGTCATGTGACAATTATTTAGGATTTAGCAGAGGTACTGGTCTACCAGGCTTTTAACTGCTTGCACAGCTGTACTGATCTACTGATTTATTTTTGCAGGCACTGGTCTACCCATTTATTTTTGCAGGCACTGATCTACTCATGTATTTTTGCAGGCACTGGTCTACTCATTTGTTTTCTAACACCGATCAGCTGTAGGGCGGCCCTTTGAAGCCCTGGCAAAAGTTTAAACAGTTTTTTTCCTTCTAGCCGATCAGCTGGGACTCAGGAGGCAGCAATAGATTAGGGGTGGGGCCAAATAAAAGGTAATAACACGGGGGGCGGGCGGGGGGGCAGAACCGGTTCGGTGACGTCATATCATCATTGCTACCGGCTCGGCGGAACCAGGTGGAACCGGAAGGAACCCACTACTGGAGCCAAGGTAAATTTGTGCGGAGATGGTTTTCATCATCAAATGGTGTTTCGTATGAATAGTTCTCTGGAAAGTACCGGTACATCATTTTTAAGATAGAAGGCAAAGCAGACACAATGAGAATTCTGCTAGCATCTATATATCTCTGTTTTCACTTTTGTTCATGTGACATAATACTTAGCAATGTGGAAGACAATCAGATGAATCACTGATTCACCCTAGCATTAGCAAGGGTGATAATGGGAACCATTTATGCGTGGCACTCCAATCTACAGTACTTTATATCTATGAAAAATCGCTTCTTCAACTTTTGAAGTCCAAACAGCTAGTTAAACCTTGTGTCAATCGTTAGGTCATCACTTTCCCGGATAACCTTTTCTTCCCCAAAACATAAGAATCTTTTAAAATTAAATGTACAGAATAAATGTTGTCCATCTGAAACACGGGAAGAAGTTTTAAAAAAGAAATCTTGTCCTTTGAGAAAGGAAGCCTCACCGTGAAGCAAGAAACCCCATCTATTTAGAATTAAGGGCCTATGGACCCTTCCCCCATATGTTGCTGAATTGCTGCTCCCAAAATAATTACATGGTTGGATGGCTTTCAGATGTTGTTCAGCATCATCCAAAGGCCCACAAATTCTTCATTCCTGCTATGTATGGAATTTGGTCTTAGAGAAAATTTGGACTGCATTCTACACTGTGCTGCTTGCCTTTCTTAAAAGAAGCTACATGGCCATTTTCATCCCAAATAAAATCTGGGCTGTAAAAAAATCCAGACGACCCTCCAAGATGGTAGCAAAGAGGTTTTCTGAAGCCTTGAAGGCCACATCTAACAGCTTTAGCCTCTCTCTTCCAGCACAACTAGATCCCTATCAAATTAGCAGAAGCTGATCTTTCTAAGTGAGTACTAATTGAGCTGACTCAGTTCAGTTACCAATATTTCATTGTTCCTCAAGGGCAAAAGGAGAACACAGTAGTATCACTGAGAGTTACCGCACAGCTTCCCTAGTTAGGAAATGCCTACTGGAGTATCTGTGTGTGGTTCAGGATATGTCCTTCCAAACCAGAGAAGGCATAAATATGGTAGATCCTGCCAATTCCCCTAACCTGCATCTTTCTAGATGGGAGCAAAGAATGTGTGTGTGTGTGTGTGTGTGTGTGTGTGTGAGGTGACCCACTCCATGAATTGCTCCCCACTTCATCCACCACAGAATGCTTTTACTTCTAGAGGAGAATATGGTTAAGGTAAATGGGAAGGACAGTTGTTCCAACCATTATTTCACTAAGCCCCATTTCCTGATACCTCCTGGATGTCGTGGATATATACCAGTGGTGGGATTCAATTTTTTTTACTACCGTTTTTGTGGGTGTGGCTTAGTGGGCGTGGCGTGGCTTGCTGGGCGTGGCAGGGGAAGGATACTGTAAAATGTCCATTCCCTCCCCACTCCAGGGAAAGATTACTGCAAAATCCCCATTTCCTCCTGATCAGCTGGGACTCGGGAGGCAGAGACTAGATGGGGGCGGGGCCAGTCAGAGGCGGTATTTACTGGTTCTCCGAACTACTTAAAATTCCCGCTACTGGTTCTCCAGAACTGGTCAGAACCCAGTGGTGGGTTGCTTCTGTTCTGTCTGATTCTATAGAATCAGTAGTAAAAGTGGCGGGACGCTCCGCCCCCCCGCCTGGACGTCATAATTGACGAGCTGTGCATGCGCAGAAGTGCATGCGCTCCCATTGTGAACCAGTAGTAAAGGTAAGTAGAACCCACCCCTGTCAGAACCTGCTGAATACCACCTCTGGTATATACATTTCTTCCATAGATCAGATCCAGTAGTTCCAGATTTCTGGGATATCTATATATAAAGAGGTATTCATTTGCATAAAGCCAACATTTTTCAGTTGATCTGTTACATCATGGGTGTCAAACTCGCAGCGTCACGTTGCCTTCGTGTGATGTTCCATGACGTTTTTCCCATTCGCAGAGCTGGGGTGGGCGTGACCTGTGCGTGATGCATCCAGCCCACGGGCCGCCAGTTTGACACCCCCGTTTACATGTTTTCCAAACAAGTATGCCTTAATTTTCTTCTAATAATCTAACTGTATACTCTTACAATCTGAATGTTCATTTCCTGGTTACAGAATGGAAAAAAGAGTTTTTGTTCTTGATGGATTTAAACAATTTATCTTTGCGTATCTAAGATATAAGCAGCTGTAACTGGATTTATTGACTCTTTTCATTCTGAAACTAACAGGAAGTGCCTGCTGCACGTGTGAATCAAGTATTTGCAGAATCAATCCTGCAGCTGTAGGTAGGAAGCCTTTGTTCTGACAAATGTCAGTTCCTCTGCCTCTGCTTGAAGGAAGCCACAGAAATTTCCTCTAGCCCTGTCTGTTTCCGTTCTTTAATCTTTTTTCTATCGTACAACAGATTTGGAAAGGCAGCCACATATTCTGTTAGACTGCCTTTTCAAAATGGTGGGTCAAAGAACAAGGCCCGTGCCTTCTAATCTGCTGCTTTCCTCTTCGGCAAATGGTTGGAAAGTTTCCTTTAAGACTCCTTTAAAGCAGAAAAAAGCAGAATAGATTATTAATAAATAAAATTATTTTTGTCTCCTGGGGTAGTTAATCTCCTTTAGCTCAGCTGGAAGATGGTTCCCCTCTGAGTCTTGCTGGCAGTGCATTCATTTAGACCAGAGGATAGACAATTTTCTGCAGACAAAGAACGACATGGGAGTCGGTATCAGGAGCCTCATAGCTAGCACAGGCCTGGATGACAGAAAAGTGTTAGAATTAACTATGCGGCCCTGTGCAGTAGATCTTTGCTGACATTTTGTGCTCAAGTGGAGTTTTGCAGCCCACATCTGGTAGCCTGAAATAAAACCAGACAAAAATTGAGCATGGGTGGCTAATCTTTGATTTAATCCCAGACTGAGTAACTTTGTCTTATCAATAGGGTTAGTCAAATTCATTCACTTTCTACAGTTTTCATATTAAAAATGAATATGAAAGATGAGTAATCAGAACCAAATCCAGACACCAAATATTTAACACAATGAGTGCTTTGTGGAATCTAGAAGATGGTGAAACAGAATAAAGCCAGATGACATCAATAAAGGAGAATATTTGTAGCTCAGGGTTGAACTGTGGGGTCCTTGGTGCTTTCTGAGCTTGGCTGTTTTCTTGCAGATGGTTCATTACCCAACTATTGATGCACTGATGATGATACTTAGCTGGGTAATAAAACATCTGCAAGAAAATAACCAAGCTCAGAGAGCACCAAGGACCCCATAACTTTATCTTGGTCTTCAGAAGGCTTTTCCAACTTGACTGGTACCTCCATATGAATTGGACTTCCTTACCAAGATTGGGAACTTTCTTTCTTGGGTGGCCTTTTTTTTACTTTCCCCCAAATTTATGCTTGAGTCCTATGTCTAGACTGTATAATACAGTCTCCAGTTTACATTTCGTAACAGATCTAAAAACTTAGTTGTTTTTTTTTTAAATGGATGGAGGATAAGATTAGATAAAGTTGATGTGAATTGTGGAGACAGCTTGTCAGTTTCATCTATCCATTTTGTTTTCTTTTTGTATCCCTCCCACTCTGTGTTTGTATCCTGAATCTTTGAATGGACTCTTTCCTCCTCCTCCTCCTCCTCCTCCTCCTCCTCCTCCTCCTCCTCCTCCTTCTTCTTCTTCTTCTTCTTCTTCTTCTTTTTTGCATTCTCACTTTCAATTCTAGGTTCAGAAACAATTCTCTGGGTGCTACGGTACCCCATATTTCATCTATTCCCTCATTTTTGCCTTTGGAATGGACTCACATCTTGTGACCTGCAATCCTCTCAGATCAGATTTCATTCATTTCCCTGATCTCAGTTGTGTTCCTGTACCCAAGAAAAGCAGCCAAAAGCAATGAGCATATGTGCTTCAAGCAGAGCTGCAGATAATGACATAATTTGCTTAGACTCTGTATGGGGCTTGTACATGTTGTATTTATCTGAAAGGAAGGTGAGTCTGAATTCTCCAAAAGGGAGGACAGACAGGGAAAACCTGTGTGGTATCTACTTTCCCCATCTTATCAACCTGGCTTGCCTATTTCAGCTGAAACCAATCTTAAAGAGACTCCACCCTCACCTAGTAAATGTGCGCTTATGACACAATTGTATGTACCCTATGTATGTATGAATGTTTATATACATCTGTCAGAAGCCATACAACAAGAAAGGGCAAGGCCAGGATGCTCATTGAATTACTGATTAAAATTAATTGCCTGTAAAATGAAGTACCCATTTACAAAATTAAATCTGCATACATCAGTTATTCTGTCTTACACAGAGGAACATTCAAGTACAAACTCTTTTCTCCTCCTAGCAGAAGGAAAGGAGAAAATTCAGGATTTCTGATGGGGGAAGAAATAGCTGCCTTTGGGAGTCAAAGAAAGAGGAAGAAGGAGCAATTGGATGGAAATAAGATTAATCAGGAAGATAATTGGATGAAGGAAAGCAGGTTAGGCATTACAAAAAAGATTCACTAACTTGACCAAGCATACAGCCTCTTCCAAACAGCCTCTAAATTTCAAAAGTGTCCGTCCATCCATCCATCCATCCATCCATCCATCCATCCATCCTGTTAAATTCACAGGGAATCATTTTTTGGGGGGGGGGGAAATGTATTCTGTTAGATGAATTGCTGAGAAGGGACGGACCCCAGAATTATCTATAAAATGGATACGAGGAATATTCCAGCTATCTGACCAATAAAATTGCTTGGATTTGTTTGGAGCTGGTCTTCAAGTAGACAGATGCCAATCCTCTCTATACTTTACTCAACTATGCCCACAACTGCAGTCAATATTTGTTATTCGCAATAGTTCTATAAAGTTGCCACAAACACTGAATGGGCAAACCCTTGGGCAAATACTAACCATTGTTTCTACAGGAAACCCAGGGTTAGGTTCCTGCAAGCCTCATAACAATTTTGTAACCCAATCAATACAATAAGTGAGCTTGCTTGGTGTGGTGGTTAAGGCATTAGGCTAAAAAAAAAATGGGAGATAGCAGGAGCAAGTACTCCTGGTTGTGTTTCTTGTCTGGGCTACTTCGAAGGGCCAACGCATTATGAGAGCTGAAGCGAGAAGGCAGTGCATTGCCTTCTTCAATCTCAACTGTGAATGTGCACATGAGGTGACTCCCACACTCTATGTGTCCACAAATGGCCATGAACATCCTGCAAGTACATGTAGGCCTTGATTTACAAGCACAATTGATCCCCAAATTTCCATTGTTAAGCAAGACAGTTGTTGAGTGAGTTTTGCCTCATTTTGCAACCTTTCTTGCCACAGTTATTAAATGAATCACTGCTGTTTTAATTTTTTTTTAATTTTATTTATATGTCGCCCTTCTCCGGAGACTCAGGGCGGCTTACAATGCGTTAAGCAATAGCCTTCCTACTTTTGTATATTTTATACAAAGTGAGCTTATTGCCCCCACAACCGGGTCCTCATTTTACCCACCTTAGAAAGGAGGGAAGGCTGAGTCAACCTTGAGCCTGGTGAGAATTGAACTCGCAGTAATTGCAGGCAGCTGGATGTTAAATGCTGGCTTAGTAGGAGGCATTAGCCTCCTACGCCACCCAGCTCCTTAGTAACATGGTTGTTAAATGAATCTGGCTTCCCCACTGATTGCTTGTCAGAAGGTTGTGAAAGATGATCACATGATCCTGGGACACTGCAACTGGCATAAATACATGCCAGTTGCCAAGCATCCTAATTTTGATCACGTGACCTTGGGGATGTGAAAAACGGTTCCCTGTCACTTTCAGTGCCACTGTAACTTAAATGAATGGTTGTGAAGGACTACAGTACCTGTATTGATTTGGCAATTACAAATAAATTTTAGCGATTAAGCGAATTTGCAAATATGGAATCAGGAAATAATGAGGATTGACTATATTACTCTTTCCAAGCAGGTGCTTCCAAGCTGCTCGCAGAACAGTCTCCCCATTCCTTCATTTGCCCCTTCCTCAACCTTCTTCCAGGTTTTATTATAAATAATATGGATAGTATGTAGATGGGTGGGTGGATAATGGGATCTATGTTATACTAGATAAGAGGGACTTATAGGAGTTTATGCCCAAGTCTGCAGAGTAAGAAATTAAGTCCCTATTGTTATGCCTTAAAGCTGTACAAACGTCTGCATTCTAGACAAAAGGGAATTTGGAGCACTTGGGGACAGTGATGAAATCCTAATTTTTTTAATACCAGTTCTATGGGCGTGGCTTGGTGGATGTGGTGTGGCTTGGTGGGCGTGGCAGGGGAAGGATACTGTAAAATCCCCATTCCCACCCCACTCCTGGGGGAAGGATATTGCAAAATCTCCATTCCCACCCCACTTAGGGGCCAGCCAGAGGTGGTATTTGCTGGTTCACCAAACTATTCAAAATTTTCGCTACTGGTTCTCCAGAATCTGTCAGAACCTGCTGGATTTCACCCCTGCTTGGGGGCATACATATAGCAGGTCTAGGGTAACTCACTGCAGCCAACTTGCCATGATCAATTTGCTGTAACCAACTCGCGGCGGGACAACTCGCCACGGCCAACTTACCATGGGACAACTCATTGCAGGACAGGAGTTATACTAATATCGAAGAGATGGCGGAATAGAATCATTAAAGAAAGGATGCCAAAGGAGGGAGAAAATGAAATGTGAATGACCAAAATTAAAATAATTTTGAAATTATTTAAAATAATTAAATTGAATTGTTGAATTGTCCCACAGAGAGTTGGTCATGGCGAGTTGTCCATTCCGATATATAGTACCTAAGTGTGTTAAAGCAATAGGAACTTTTCCTGGATTTGCACAGCTGCCCTTTGCAGCTGATGCACCATTCTTGGAAGAGACCTGTCTGGTTTAGGGTACTCCTTATATATGCTACATATATGACTGCATGCTCACTGGGTCTCTACACCCTTCTATTATGCTCTATACCAGGGGTCTCCAACCCCTGGTCCATGGATCGCACCCATCCGTGACATGCCAGAAACCAGGCCGCGCAAACAAAGCAAACCTCATCCGCGGGATGCAGGCAACATATGAAACCATGCACCCTCCAGTTCATGGAAAAACCTCTCTCCATGGAACCGGTCCCTGGTGCCCAAAAGGGTGGGGGAGCCGCTAGCCTATACTATATTCGCTGGGACTAACACTGATAATCTTATATTGCCTAGAAATGATAGTATAATTTATGTCCATAATATAAATACCGATAATTTCCATAATAAAAAACCCTCCTCGATTTAAAATTATAATATGAAGCTCACTCCAATATTCTCTTGTGCTTCAAAAGCCTGTAAATTGGAAATTATCACGAATAGTTCAACATAAGCTATAAATATTTTACTCATATGCTCTTAGGGATTTAGAAGTGACACGCCTTCCAGTCACAGCCTGCACTGATATTTCAGGTCCAGCTTAGGCTGGGGAGGGACATCCAGAGAAAGACAGAAGTGATACAACTAGTTAATCACTTCAGGGAGATGCCTCTAAGGAAATTAAGTCTGCTGGGCAAAAATTCCACCCAGAACAGTAATTTTGTAGCCAGAATTTCAACTCCTAGAAATACCTTTCTTGTAGTTATACCTGATATATATTGATTTAATTCTCGTTATTTTAGTCAGTTTCTTCTTATTGCAGAATTTACAGAGTCAACTATTTCAACACGGGGTACAGTCGATTCATGATAATTTTCTAGAGGAATAACTGCTGTTTAATTGATGTGTTCACAGTATTGCGAAATTGCATTTCTGTGAATTTCATGCCTCTTTGTGGAACAGAGCAATAAACACTCAGAAGATTGTAGTCATTCTGTTATTATTACTTAGGATATCTGAGCAACATATCTATGGTTACGTATTAAGAATCTGGGATACCTAGTGGCAATATTTCAACCATCAAGCCTTTTTGTTAAATCACAGCTCTGCTATTCATCACTTGATAATTTTCCGACTATTCCATTTTCTATGTACGCTCAACTTACTGTTCTGTTGATCTTTCTGTCCTCAGTTGGTTCATTAACTCTCCATTTACTATTGTTTCATTGCAAAATGGCCTTTGAAAATGCTTTGGAATTTGAACTATTCGTATATGCAATCTTATGGCGTATCAACCCTAGGAGTAACTGCAAAATTGCAACCTTTACAATGGTGTGGAGTTTTCATCTCTATTACAGCAATAGTTACCTCTTGGCCTTTGCTCTCCTTGTGCTCATTATCTCTGGTGTGAAAACGTGGTACTAAGATGTGAGGCTTCCCAATTTTGGGGTGGGTGGGGTGGGTATCCTCCTAAGACTCACAGCTCCTGCCCAATGGTCAGAGATGGAACTTGGCAGGCTGTTGCATAGATAGGTTTGGTGTGATGATTCCAGCCACATCTGATTCAGGAAGGACTTTTCACAGTAACTTCCACCACAGGTATCTTCTGTATACAGGGCTGCCCTTGAAGAAGATTTGGAAGCTACAGCTGGTATAAAACAGCTCTCTGACCAGAGATGGGTATTTATTGACATACTGAATAATCCCAGTGCTGAGGAAGCTGCAATGACTCCAGCTGGCTTCTAGGTACCATTCAAGCTGCTGGTTGTCAGCTTCCATGAATCCAACTTTGTTATTTAAGGGACGTTCTCCTGTATTCCTGTGCCTGACTGACCAGATCAAAGGTGGCCAGCTTCTTCCAGAGCCAGTCTTACATGACAGGCATCACACGACACAGGGCCTCAGAAGTGGGCTCTTTTTCAATAGCTGCCCCCATGGTTTGGACTCTTTCTCCCTGGAGAGTTGGCCTCCTGACCCTCCTGGGATTTAGGAATTCTATTATGACTTATCTGTTCCATCAGGGGAGGAGGAGGAGAAGGAGGAGGAGGAGGAGGAGGAGGAGGAGGAGGAGGAGGAGGAGGAGGAGGAGGAGGAGGAGGAGGAGGAGGAGGAGATGATGCTCCAATCAGAGTGTGAACTGCCAGAGCATATCTTCTGGTCTTTTCAGTTCTACCTTTTTAATATATTTTGAGATTCTCTTTTCTTATGGATGCTTTTATTTTATGATGTGATTCTTACTTGCATACAAATGAGGTCAATAAATAAACTCCAAATATAGATTCCTTCCTTCCTTCCTTCCTTCCTTCCTTCCTTCCTTCCTTCCTTCCTTCCTTCCTTCCTTCCTTCCTTCCATTGTGACGTAGCATTTACAATTCTACTGCTGTGGCTTTGGTGAGCCAACTGTTAACATCAATACTGACAAATTACTAATTACTTCTCTTATTCCATCTGTAGACTTGCTACTGTGGGTGGATTTCACCTTCTATACATATATTAGATGTAATAAATGTAAGTAATAATTGAATCATTTCATCAGATCTACCCAAGGTGATTAAGGTAGTTGCACCTTTTCTGTCTCTGTCCCATCTCAGGCTGGACATGAAATATTTCTGCAAAAGATGGCCTGAGGAATTAGCACCTTTAAATCCATAATAACGTATCAGTTAAAAAAGTACTCCATTCACTATTTGCATTGTGAGATTACTAAAGTCTTAATTTCCAATTTGCTAAATTCATCTTAAAAAGAAGGTTTCTTTTTTAATTAATGGAGATGAATGTGCAAAATTTACCAATCTGGGAATAAATAGTACATTCTCGAGAACTCTCCAGAGCATTCTGTTTCTCTCAGAAAATGTCAGATTTCTCTGAACATGCCAGGCTGATAGTTTCCAGAAGGAAGTTACTTCTGGAATTAGAAGCAGTCTGAGATGTTTTGAATTTAGTGTTTATGAACAAACAAGTGTATCTGTAAGTTGCATGTCCTTGAAACATTTCAAAACTGCTTCCAGTTCAGAAGATTAACTTCTGGAAACCACCAAACCTCCCCCAAATGATAAAATATGGAGGACAATGTAACGCTCTCTAGAATCTTCCATTCCCAGATGTACACATTTTTGCATATTTAATGAAGTGCTTATTCAAATAGAAACATATGTTTTCCGTAAAATGCAGAACATGTCCTGTCTGTCCTATGTAAACCCTGTTACAAATTGAGGCTGATCTGGGTGAAAGCGCAAGTGAAGGTTCTGAGTGTTTTGCACACCTGAGAAAGGAAACTGGAACAGCTCTTCCCCCACCTCAAAAGCATGGCAGACTGCGAATTAATACACTTGCGGTATGACAAGGAAGGTGGTAATATAAGATGCCTGGTATAAACTCCTATGTAACCATACAAACAAGGCCAACTCGGCCTTTGTCAGCTGTATTAGAGCGCAAAGCTTATCCTCCTCAGCTAGCAGGGGAACAACAGTCCCATAATATTAGGATGTGGGAGGCTGGACTGGATTCTGATTTCTCCTTGAAGGAGTAGTTCAAGTTTCAGTTGATACCAAGTGGCAGATATTGTTGCTGAAAATAGGTCCAGCGGATTGGTTGCCTAATAATTATTTCATGCTTGAGAGCATCCTTTTTCTGCAGTGGCTCCTTTTACAGTCGCCTGGAACTGGCTGGTTTTCTCTCTGAAGGCCAGTATAGGTTACGTGAGCAGCAGAGCTACAGTTTAGTGTAACAGACTCTTGTAAGGCTTAAGGCAACCAACTGAATTCTGTAATGGATACCCACCCCGTGGGCGGTTTTTCCAAGCATGCGGCGAGGAGAACCTGGGCTTAGTGTCCCATCTGGATTGCTATCTTGCAATGGAAATCTGGCCCAAAGACTTAAAAGGGCAGGAGAGAGAGGGGTGGTGGTGGTTTTCTTGGTTCTCTGCCACCAAGGAGTATTCCTACCTTGGCAATGTCTGGGCCTCTGCATGGCTGTACATTCAAAAGGACTCGCTAGCCACAGAGTAAATCAGTAAACCCCAGCAGGAAGCAGGTCATTACCCCTTTGGCTTCCTCTGACCACAAAACTGTTTACATTATAACTTGATAGAATCGGTCATGATACAGAGCGTTAAGCTATGTCTACACAGCTTCGCCCTTCTCTCACCAGGGTTTTGTCTACCATGAGCCATTATCCTCAACTTCTTCCACCACCAATTGAGCGGGCCAGCACTCCTTCCAGCTGGCCAAAGGAGGAAGAGCTAAAATGGCAGCTTGCCAGCACCCACTCTCCCTTTTCTGTTCTTCCCTCACAGTGGGGAACAAAAACTGTGTAAAACCCCCAACCGCCTACCGATGGGGAAGCAGCACACTTCGGAGGCGAGGGTGAGGGCTGCAAGGTGCAATTCTTTGTTGTTGCTAACTGATGAGAGAAGGGGAAATTCCAGAACCAAAGAATGGGAAATCACCCACCCTACAGCTCAAGAGGAAATTGCAAAATTGTCTTTGTAGCGTTTCTCTGGAAGATCTGGTCTGGCTACCTCAAAGTAGCAATTGTGCAGAGCATTTATGCGGCACATTTTATGCATTTAGGAGAACTGAATCTATACAAGTTCACTTATGGTCACCGTAATTTGCAAGGTGATCCATGCTTTCCTGGGTGTAAGATGAGGCTGACTTCTGAGGAAACGGATACGGGACCACAGTGCTTATTTATTAAGTTGTTTGATTGTTCCCAATCTAGATTGTGCAAACAAAACTCAGGAAGATTCTTGCATGGCATCAGATTAAGCACCATATGGATGTTGTTTGTGTTTTTCTGTCCTGTTACAGACCCTTCGGTCTCCACAGAGCTAGCCAGGGATCAAGTTCCATTTTGCAGGCATGGAACACAAAACCTGTGTTTTCTCTCCTGTCTCAGAAATGCCTTTTTAGTTTTCTTCAACCCTTCCATTTTCAATTTCGTTTTAATTCTGTTCTTAACTTTGTCATTGCAGTGTCTTTATATATGATCATCTGGTTTTATTTGTAAACTACCCAGAGTCATGCAAGTGTAATGGGTGGAATAGAAATAGGATAAGCAGATAAATAAATAAAATAAAACATGGGAAGGTTGGGCCAGACTATGTTTTGGGTGCTATATTGGAGATGGCTCCCATCAGCATGGATTGTTGCATCTGGGACTGCATCTACCCGACCACTTGTTTATTGGACCCGTGCCCCTCCTGGTTAGTACTGGCTTCCCGGGAGGTGACACGAGGCTGGCTCCAGGGGATTATAAATGCTTCGCTGGGTGAGGGTGACTTTCCCGCCGCCTTGAAAGAGGCGGTGGTGAGGCCCCTCCTCAAGAAGCCTTCCCTGGACCCAGCAATGTTGGTAAATTATCGTCCGGTCTCCAACCTTCGCTTTTTGGCGAAGGTTGTTGAGAGTGTGGTTGCGCAACAGCTTCCCCGGTACCTGGATGAAACGACGTATCTGGATCCGTTCCAGTCGGGTTTCAGACCCGGGTACAGCACGGAAACGGCATTGGTCGCGTTGGTTGATGATCTCTGGAGGGCCCGGGACAGGGGTTGTTCCTCTGTCCTGGTCCTGTTAGATCTCTCAGCGGCTTTTGATACCATCGACCATGGTATCATGCTGCACCGGTTGGAAGAGTTAGGGGTGGGAGGCACTGTGCTACGGTGGTTCTCCTCCTTTCTCTCTGACCGGTCGCAGTCAGTGTTGACAGGGGGGCAGAGGTCGACTCCGAGACCCCTTATATGTGGGGTGCCTCAGGGGTCGGTCCTCTCGCCCCTCCTGTTCAACATTTATGTGAAGCCGCTGGGCGAGATCATCCGTGGTTTTGGGGTGAGATATCACCAGTACGCTGATGACACCCAGCTGTACATCTCCACCCCAGACCACCCCAACGATGCCCTTGAAATGATGTCCCGGTGTCTGGAGGCCGTGCGGATCTGGATGGGGAGGAACAGGCTCAGACTCAACCCATCCAAGACCGAGTGGCTGTGGTTTCCGACGTCCCGATATAGCCAGCTGGTACCATCGCTGACTATCGGGGGTGAATCATTGGCCCCGGCAGAGAGGGTGCGCAACTTGGGCGTCCTCCTGGATTCGCGGCTGTCTTTTGAGGAGCATTTGACGGCCGTGACCGGGAGGATTTTTCATCAGGTTCGCCTGATCCGCCAGTTGCGTCCCTTTCTGGATCGGGACTCGTTACACACGGTCACTCACGCCCTCGTCACCTCTCGCCTGGACTATTGTAATGCTCTCTACATGGGGCTCCCCTTGAGGAGCACCCGGAGGCTCCAACTGGCGCAGAGTGCGGCCGCGCGGGTGGTGATGGGAGCGACATGGCGCTCCCATGTTACTCCCCTCCTGCGCGAGCTGCACTGGCTCCCGGTGGTCTTCCGGGTGCGCTTCAAGGTGTTGGTTACCACCTTTAAAGCGCTCCATGGCTTAGGACCCGGGTACTTACGGGACCGCCTACTACCACCAATAGCCTCCCACCGACCGGTACGTTCCCATAGAGAGGGGCTCCTCCGGGTGCCGTCGGCCAAACAATGTCGGCTGGCGGCCCCCAGGGGGAGAGCCTTCTCTGTGGGGGCACCCACTATCTGGAACGAGCTCCCCCCAGAGTTACGGAGGATCCCGGATCTTCGTGCCTTCCGCCGTGAGTTAAAAACTTTCCTGTTCCACCAGGCGGGCCTGGCCTAATTCTTCCCTTTTCCCCTTCTGTCGTAAAAGAATTTTAGAAATTTTGAATTGTAAAATTTTAATTTGGGGATTTTAATATTTTAATATTTTAATATTGTAAATTGGGATTTTAAAGTATTGGGGCCAATGTTTAATTCGGTTTTATTTGGTTTTTAAATTTTGTACATATGTTTTTTATTTATGGCTGTTCACCGCCCTGAGTCCCCCCGGGGAGAAGGGCGGTATATAAATTTAATAAAATAAAAATAAATAAAATACCCAGGAGCCCACCTGGTGGCTTAGGAAGGAAAGTGCAGCCCAGGTAACCAGAAGGGGTTGGTGCATCACCCTGCAGGATTACAATGGCTGTAGGGACAATTTTCCGAGAAAAGGCAATATGATGTACAATGCTTCAAAGCTGTGATTCACAATGTGTAGGAGCTGGGAAGAAAGTGGAGTGGTGTGGCTCTGCATGCACGCACACGTCAGGCAGCCGGAAGCAGCTCCCAAAGCAGGCGTGACAGCCTTGCGAAGAACAATTTACCAAAGAGATGCTTTGTATGCACAAGAGGCTCCCCTGCAGTTCTTTTACAGGATTTGCAGAGCCCTGAAAGCAGTTACCTGATTTGGTACAAGCTTAAGGTTTGAGGTAAGCACATTAAGTCATGTAGGACAAAGAGAGAAGATTTAAGGGTAGCTTCATTTTTTTTATATATGTACTTTCAGGGTTGAATCATTACAGAACATTGGGGTTGCAGCAGTGATGACTAGAATCACTTGGATTTTGACAACTGGGCATGCTAGCTGGCACACATGAGAACTGCAGTCAAAGCCATCTGGAAAGCACTAGGTTTCGATACGTTCCATAATACACGTGAGAACCGCAACTCAGTGTGCATACAAGAGCCTGTTTTAATGTAATGAGCCTGTAATAAATGCACAAGGGCTAAACTGCTTTGCCAGATCTGATCCCAGTTAGTATGAGAGCTAGACTAAAACGGGTTGCCAGACTGGGAGGGAGGGGACAGGGTAGTAAAGAACACAGAATGTACTTGTGCTAAAGCTCCAGCCAGCTCTATCAGTTTCTCTATCAAGAAAAATGAAATGCACTTATAAACAGGCCCTTTTCATTTCAATCACGCATCTGTGTTCTCAAAAGTCGCAACTGTTTCCAGCCTTTCTGGAATCTACAAGCCACCAGCGTTCAATTCTGAATGTGTGGCTAAAATCTTGAGAGGATTAAAAACACACTGCTCAAATGTGTTTCAGGAAAGGGCGCAGCACTAATCAAAAGACAGCCATTTGACAGCACGCCAAGGGAAAAAATCTATGCAACGCAAGCACACAATCGGCCCAAGCATCCTTTTCCTCTATCCAGGGATCTTTCATAGAATTCTTCTGGCTTTCTCCATTTAGTATGAGAGAAAAGACCTCTCATGATCCAAATCAGAATAATTCAGTTTAAACTCAATAGACTACGTGCGCTGGCACTGGTGCATATCTGAAATCTCATGGAGGAGAGATCTGAAGTGGGTGAGGGGTGGGTAAGTGGTATGCAATGAAAAGCTTTAAGATGCCCATTGCTCTCGCCCTCGCCCACAGAACACATTCTGGAAAATGCCCTTTTCATTTGCAAAAAAGCATCTGCGTCTATAATGTGGTGTATGAGGCCCGGTCCAATTCCTTTCTGTCTTTCTGAAATATGCCCTGTGGGAATGAAATGCCTTGTACCAGATTGGTTGGTGATTTCGTTCTAATTTCTCCAGAATGAAACATTTCAGAGGATTCCCCACCCAAAGTAACCCTGGAGGGCAAGCAAAACTCTTGATTAAGGGATGGGGATGAAGAGGGATTTGGCCTTTAAGAGCTTGGCCAGGAAAAATCAATAGCTGAAGCTTTCCTCAGCAGGGAGTCAGAAGCCCGAAGATCTCAAGTCTGCAGATTAAGCTGCTCTTAAAGTTACAGTGCTGGAGCAGAGCTGCTCCCTTAGTCTTTTTTTAACAGTGCGGGCCCTTTCTCAATACACTGTATTCACTCCTTCTCGGATTTTAATCTCCATATTTTGGAATTAAATGCAATGATTCCTCACACACATGACATTGTTTGGTTACACATTCTAAAACCTTTCCACAGTTGAAGATTTAGATAAAAATCAAAATGAATATATGTAACATCAATCTGAAACTAGGACAACAATCCAAAATGACAACAAGGAAAGGGACACACAAGCTGCGCTCACACAGCAAGCTAAAGCATGTCAAATCTGATCGCCTTCACACAACATGCTAAGCATGATTAGTTTTAACACTGGTTGTTGTTTTGTGGCTAAGCTTTTAGCAGGAATGCAGGCTATTGGATTAGTTTATGATTCCGGGTATTACACAAAAATAGAAAACGGGCTAATTCAGTATCTAGGCTGCAGGAACAAACTGTTTTACTGACTAGACAAAAAACATCCAGATCAGCTGATCTAAGATCAAATGAGAAAGTTATGCACTTATTATTACAAGTTATTGCAGGCAATAATTATAAACTCTCCCCTTTACTATCATGAACAACAGTTCTATGTAGATTTGTACAATTCTCCTTGACCTTAAGAACTAGATTAGTACTGATAATTTCTGCAACTGTTTGCTATACTAGTATTTCCTTACCTGAATCAAATCTACTCGTATCATCAGAGAAATTATCTGATGAGTGGGGAGATACTGAGAGCTAAGGACCATTTTGCCCCAGTGTTAGACTGCTGATACATCTGAATGAAATGAAATTGATTGCATATATTTTATTCCATTTCTGCTAACTATTATAGCACATCATCCTCCCTTTCTTGAAATTCCTGGACTTTTAGAGTTACCTGGGAACAAATGTAACTAACCCAGCTTTCTTCCTCAATACCAGGTTCAGCCCAATGGAGTGAACATCCATAAAACTGATTAAGAAACTGGCATAAGTACAATACACATGCTTTTTCTAATCAAATGCAAACAACATGACATTGTCCCTAAAGGATCAAAAGTATAAACATCTACCGTCTACAAACTGCACAGATTACAGCCAAAGATTTCAGGGGTCCTTGGATTATGACCACTTGTTCAGCGACCATTTGAACTTGCAACAAAGCTGAACAAGGGGGATTCACAATAGGTCCTCAGAGCTCTGACCTCGCAGAATCCCTGCGATCATGTGATTATTATTTCCTACATTCCCTGCTGGTTCCCAAGCAGAGTCAATGGGAAAACTGACAGGAAGCTGTGTGAGGTCCTCATTTAACAACTTGCATAGTCTTCACTTAAGGATGGAAACCAGGACTGGTGGTCCTTAGTGGTGCAGTTACATAATGTCACAACTATGTTGCTTAGCAATGGCAGTTTTGGTCCCAATTGTAACCCAAGGACTATCTGTATGCTGTTTTCTCCATGAAACCATCCAGTTGGCATCCTTTATAACAAGCAAAAACTAATCCCCAATGCCATCGCTATTCTGGAAATTTAACTAAATTCAGGACTTCACCAGGGCAAGACAACTAACCTACTCTACAGAACTCACCTCCTTGAAGAAAAAGAAAACAAATGTTCAAATGTCTACAGGTATCCACTCAGTGAAATGACTCCACACAATATTGTGAATCTATGAAGTCACACACTCAGCCAAGCTGAAGAATCCATTCTGGCACAAGGTTTTTCCTTTCTCCCCACTAAATCCCGACAAAATGTGCAACTTGGTAGGAAGCTTGAAACATTTTCTTGCTGCTTGAGGATGCTTGAGAAAAAAGGGAGTACTTTCAAAACAAGAAAGAAAACACAGACACACAGCCATCCACAAAACACACCTGGAACAACATACAATTAAAGATCACACCAAATCCCAAATGCATTCAAAAACAAAACAAAGCACCTTATTGCATGGATGTCCCCAGGTGGATGCAACACTGAATTGGATTTTTATACTGAATACTTTTGCCATCAAGATAAAGCCAGAATTATCAATTTTTTAAAAAGTTTTTTACACAACAATCTCAGCAGAGCAGATCAAAATGCCACCTAAGGCCTCAACAAAATAACAAGGGAGGGGCAGTTGCAATCGTGAATAAGATGGGTTACATCAATAAAGACGAGAAGCAATTCTCCACCATCATATTCTTCACACGAATGCTGAGCCCCTATATACCAACATTCCCCACATATGTGAACTTCAGTCTATGAAGAACATCATCCTTGATGCTGAAACAGCACAGCTTGCCACTAGACTTTGGACTCATCCCATAACTGTTTCACTTTTGCACCTACATCATAAAGCTGCTGCAAATCACTGGCATAGTCGTGGATGCAGGCATGGCTCCACATTAGACCAAACTCTTTATGGCTGACTTAGAACATTACTTCCTTAACTCTCACCTCCTGAACATCTGTTTTACCTGAGATTCATTGACGACATTTTCATCATCTGGACTCACAGAAATGAATCAACAAATTCCATCAAATCTTCCACCTTACCATCAACCTCAGGTTGGACCTACCAATCAAACAAGCCCATTTACTTGATGTAAAAGTATACAATGAACACAAAAACACCATTGTACAAGAAACCTACAGATTGCCATACATATCTACATGCTTCCAGATTCCATCCAGATCACACCACCAAATCTATAATCTAAAGCTATGCTCTCCCCTTGAACTGCATTTGTTCTAACCCACTTCACAGACATTCTTAACCGTGTTTTAAGAATTAAGTCAGGCATTCAGGAGGCCGAACTACCCACCCAGTAACATCAATAGACAAATAAATAGAGCCAGATCAATTCCCAGGCAGGACCTATTAAAAGGCAGACCACAGAAACAGAATAGCGAAAAACCACCGGTTGTCATTTACTGCTCACAGCTCAAACCACTGAAATGCATTATTAATAAGCTTCAGCCCATACTGGACAATGACACTACACTTTCTCAGCAACTGGGTGGCATACCCATACAGCATTTGCACGCAGACAACCATCCAACCTGAAGCAGATTTTTACAAGCAATAAGAAATAGGATAATGATGCCAATTCAGGAACTAGAATTGGATTGCACCAGAGAGGCTAAACCATTTTCGTTGTATATATAATGTACAATGACAATAAAGGCTATACTATACTATACTATACTATACTATACTATACTATACTATACTATA
>WNWU01000020.1:13523354-13545643 GCA_012654045.1 Ptyas mucosa
ATTCTATTCTATTCTATTCTATTCTATTCTATTCTATTCTATTCTATTCTATTCTATTCTATTCTATTCTATTCTATTCTATTCTTCTGGGGTGAAATCTACTTACCTTCCCTACCGGTTCAGAAGTGCGCGCTCTGCACTTTTCCAGAATCATTTTTGAAACATGTGCAACCCCAATAAACGTGTCCTTGCTCATAGTAGCCCAATAACCAAATAAAATCTCAAAACAATCAACATGACATGTATCAAATTCAGGTCCATTTAAAACTGGGTATGCTCAGCATTGCTGGAAGATGGCGACACTTAAAGATGCTTTTGAATGACTAAAATTTATAATTCATCCAATAGATAAGCACTGAAAATTGCCTGTAAGCTTCACAGTGCTACAGGAAAACACGAATGTCAGCCAGTGCAACTTCTTATAACACAGTGTGACGGGGAAAGAAGGATCTCAGTTCGACTGTTTTCTCACAGGCGTTTCATTACCCAAACTAGGTAACATCACCAGTGTCAGATCTGATGCAAGGGCAAGCACAGCGCTTCTCCATTACTTATTAAAGCAGCCTGTCTTTTTAAAAGTTTCTCTTGTCAGCAATTTTGGATGCTCCCCAAAACTCAGATTTAATAAATAGTGCAAAAGTGCTCCGTTCATGTTTGTGCAAAGTCTGAAGCACTTTTCTAGAATCATTTTTGAAACGCGACTCTTTGGATCACAAAGACTACCCTGGATGAAACTAGACTGTCTACATTAGTTTGAAGATAAAGAAAGTCCTGTTCTCCAACGGGTCTGATGAATTTTGAATCCTATTATTAAAATCATCTGCTTTGCTTCCAGTTTTCAAGCTTGAATTTCCACTCTTGCTGTTATTTTGCTTGTTTCAGGATATGACTCTAATTCACTAAGGAGCAGGCAGTGCGGTCACCATTTTTATGTTGCTGAACAATGTGCATAACAGCTTCCAGATGGGCCTCCATTCTGTAATCATCTTGTTTCGTTTATGGAATTTGAAAGAAAGGCCCCTGCAGATATTACTTTCTCTATTTTTAACTCTTCTCTTTTTTGCTTCTCTCTTTTTTTTTTCCTCGGGTGCATCTATATGGAAAATCTATCCAGGAAGAAACGACAGCATACTGTAGTTCTTGTTTAATGACCATTCACAGTTATGGTAGTGATGAAAAAGTAATCTTGCAACCAATCCTCACATTTGTGACTTTTGCAGCTCTGCAAAAGAAAAGTGACATAAAATCATAAGCGCAGTCGCGGTTTCATTTAGTGACTATTTCACTTAAAGACCAAATTGCTGATTCTGACTGTGGTTGCTGTATGGCAGGGGTGTCAAACTCGATTTCATTGAGGATTGTGTTTGACCTCGGGGGGGGGCATGGTGTGACCAGGGTGGGCGTGGCCAGCTTGACATCACTCATGTCAGGGGCACGTATTGTGGCCCAAGTGCTTTGCCAGCAAATACGGGCTCCCAATCTCAGTTTTCAGCTGGGATAGCCTCCTGCAACCCTCTGCCAATGAAAACAGAGCTCTGGAAAGCCGTGTTTCGCTGGCAGGAGACCGTCCCAACTGAAAACAGAGATTGGGAGCCCGTTTTTGCGGGCAGAGGGTGGGCTGGTCCTTCGCTGTTTTCAGGGTGGCCCTGCGGGCCAGATATAAGCACCCCGCAGGCTGGATCTGGCCCATGGGCCTTGAGTTTGACACCCCTGCTGTATGGGGACTACCTGTAGTTGCACAAATACACTTGGACTAGGAAATGTTAGGAGTCTTCCATCTGGAGGCACACAGTGTTTATTATTAAGAATACTGGCAAATTGCTCCATGTTGACTGAGGGGAACAATTGACAAGGGGGACAATAGAAATCTTTTGTTTGCTCCCTTAGGATGTTTACCTCACCAAGGAAAATAAAAATTGAAGGTCACTTGCACCTGTGTTACTCAGAAGTGAGCTTCTACTTAACCTTGGTAGAAGCTGAGGAGCACATATGTACATGTGCAAAAACAAAGTGTTTCTCCACATCATCCTTATCAAGCCGGTGTTCTTCTTACGTTGGGAAGGATTCTATCTCAGGTGTATTGGATACGTTTTGCATCAGTGGTGATGCAATTTTTTTTACTATCGGTTCTGTGGGCGTGGCTTGGTAGGCATGGCAGGGAAGGATACTGCAAAATCCCCATTCCCTCCCCACTCTGGGGCCAGCCAGAGGTGGTATTTACTAGTTCTCTGAACTATTCAAAATTTCCGTTACTGGTTCTCCAGAACCTGTCAGAACCTGCTGGATTTCACCCCCGTTTTGCATGTGGAAGCTTGCAAACTACTGCCATCTGTATATAAAAACTTAAAGAGCAAATGAAACAAAATGGCTTGACTGAGATCATGGCAAACCACAAATGGGTCAGCGTGGATAATATACTGGGCTAGATCGATAGAAATCAGCTTCCTCTGTCTGGAGTCCAATTGATTCTCTTTTGCTGCCAGCAAAGACAATACCCAGTAACAACAACAGCAAACCAAAGCTACCTGTTTCTCCATGAGCTCCTGATACCATTCATCCACCAGTGATATTCCTTAGACTCTGGATGACTCAATTTCACACAATACCTTCTCCGCCATTTTTTAATAAAGGGTGAAGGACATGGAGAATAAGAAAGGTCCTTATTGTGGCTAAAAGCCACAGGAGACGGGGTGGGGGTTGGTGGGAGAAAATAACTGCGATAGGCAAAAAGCACTCAAACACCATCATCTTCCTTATTTTAGAGCAAATGGCTTCCAGTCCTACCCCCAGGGTTCAATTTTCTTACTGGCTGGAGATATTTCGCCTCTATGTAATATCCACTCTCCCTATCCCCATAATCATGGAAGCTGCTCCTTTCAGAGAGCATTTCCCGGTGCTTTTAGATCACACATTCAAAATGTGCTCTTCAGCAGGAAGTGTGTGTGTGAGAGAGGAGGGGGGAGGAGACAGAGACAGAGACAGAGAGAGAGAGAGAGAGAGAGAGAGAGGATTGGAAGTTGCCCTTGTATAAGATCTAAGCCTATGACTCAAATCAGCCTCTGAAGATCTCTTTGTCATTGTCTCTGTACTTATTACCGGAACGGGTAGAGGCCATGAATACTGTTATTGCTGAACAGAAAGGGGGGACGGGGAGAGACCTAGTGTGCTGCCCCCTCCCTTTTCATGTGCTTGCACATCCCTTGCAACCATTTCTATGGCTCAGAATCAAGATATGTTCGCACTAATCATGAAGAAGAAACTACTTTACAGTCATATACACAGCGATGTATATCATCTGCCAGACAGCTTAACAAGGAAATCTCTCTTCTGTTGAAAGACAGGCTCCTGTTCTTCAGATCACAATTAGGGTGGGATCAAGACTGACAGCAGTGTAATAAAATGAGCTCTGTTGGAAGAGTCTGGCTTGCCTTGCAAAGCAGGCTAGGCAGTTCCGAATTCTGAATGTATATTATAAATATTTATTCATTAAGGTCTTGTTTGGCAGGTAGTAATTATAATCCAACCTACCAGAGTGCAAAAACAAAAGAAAAAGAAAAAAAGAAAAACCCAAAACAGAGCCCTGTGATCAGCCATAACTGCTTTTTCCAGCCTTGTAGAGAAACACACTTCTCTGATAACTAGGAATCAAGGGAATTGTAACCCAATACATGTAGTCCTCGACTTACGAACACAATTGAGCCCAAAATTTCTGATGTTAAGTGAAACATCAGAAAGTGAGTTTGCCCCATTTTACGACCTTTCTTGCCACAGCAGTTAAGTGAAATACAGTAATTGTTAAATTAGACAAACTGTTGTTAAGTAAATCTGGCTTCGCCACTCACTTTATTTGTCAGAAAGCCGCAAAAGAGGATCACGTGACCCCAGGACACAGCATCTGGCATAAATATGAGTCAATTGCCAAGCACCTGAATTTTGATCACATGACCATGGGGATGTCACAAAGGTCACAAGTGTGAAAAACGGTCACAAGTCCCTTTTTAAAAAAAGTTTTTTATTAATAGTACAAAATTAAAAAACATTGGACATAAGATATGACATTACTGGTTCCAAACATCTTCCGTCACTTTGCAATAATATTAGTACTCATATAAACATATAGTTCTTAAACTTTGTTCATGAACAAGTCACTTTTTTCAATGTTATTATAACTCTGGTCGCTAAACGAACTGCTGTAAGCCGAGGACTACCTGTACATCTGATTTATGTCAGTGTGATTTGAAGCAAGTACCGAGGAATCTACAGCATCCATTCTATGTCTACTTTATACTCAGGATTGCAAAGATAAGATTCACCCACAGACCCAATTTTGTACTATCTGTGAAGATCATTTGACACCACACCATACTATCGACAACAGGGGTGTCAAACTCAAGGCCTGGGGGCCGGATCTGGCCTGCAGGGTACTTAGATCTGGCCCACAGAGCTGCCCTGGAAACAGTGAAGGATTGGCCCATAGTGCCTCTGCCAGCAAAAAGGCAGACAGCCCTCTCGAGCTCCGTTTTTGCTGGCAGAGGGTTGCAAGAGGTTGTTGCAGATGAAACAGAGCTCAGGAACCCGTTTCTCTGGCAGAGTGCTCAGGCCACTACAGGTGCCCCCGACATGAGTGATGGTGAGCTGGCCATGCCCACCCTGGCCACGCCTACTCCAGCCCCCCCCCCTTCCCGAGGTCAAACACAACCCTGATATGACCCTCAATGAAATCAAATTTGACACCCCGGATTCACAGTAAGTAAAATAGTACAAATCATCTTCTGATTATTTTTGGCTATTTCCATCCCCCGCCTTACTTTCTGAATTTGTAGAGGCAGGGCTCTCGCAGTTGTTCTTGGATTCAAAATAGGTTGCCTGATCTCAGCAAATTTACGTTTGCTTAATCAATAGGCCCTCCCTCTTATAAAATCCTACGAATTTAGATGACCAGGCAAGAAGTTACATGCTACTTAGAACATCCATCCATGGGGAGTGGATAGAGGAGAGGTTTCTCCAGACAGAAACGGCTAGCGTGGCTGTGAACTTGGGAGGAACTGGCACAGCTGGCAGAGCAAGTGGCAAAACATGCTTCTCTGGTTCGTGTTTCCACATCAAGAATGGGAAGGATTATGCAATCAAATGACCTCTGCCTGAGCAATGGGAGAGGGGGGGGGTGTTCCTGCCTTGCGGCTAAAATGCAGATACCCAGGCGTAAAAGAAAAGGGGGGGGGAGGAGTTACAGAACCACAAAGTTGTTGCTACCTAAGGAATCTGCCCAGCTGCTGTATTTCAACCCAGTTCATTCTGTAAGGGAAAAAGGAATGACCAATCATCTTCAGAGGAATGCTGTTTGCAAAATAATAGGGAGAAAGGCCCCTATTTCTTGGTCTTTGATGTAAAGCATGGCCTGGCCTGGCCTTCCTGTTTCTAGGATTCAGTTCCCCTAAAACACACATTCTACACTTGCAAACACCAATGGCAAAATCCAAAAAATATGCATGGGAAAATCTGTTGATTGGAGAGGAAAAGGCAATTTTAATTGGTGAGGATTATGAAATTTGAAGGCTGGGGTTTTTTTTTAAGAAGTTCAGTGAAAATAAATTAAGCAACTACTTTGATGGTGGTAGGACCAAGACTAAATTGCACTTAAACACAATCCTTACATCAAGGTTGGCTGCATAAGTGAAAAGACTTACTCACAGAAGAGAAATGACTTATGCGATAAGTGAACTATCGCTTCTGAAATCTTAGATGCTGTGGGCAACCAGGAGGAGTATGTGAAGTTGCTGGAAATAAGCTTATTCCTTTTCATGCATACGATTCCTTACGTTATTTCAACCTCCTGGTTCAGCATGGAGTCAGTTGTGCCAAATCCACATAGGAGCTGAGGAGCAGGAAACCCCCTTGGATAACACGGATTGCTCTCAACCCAGTCAATCCTTTTCCTGAACATTCTACAGGTAGTCCTTGACTTACGACCACAATTGAGCCCAAAATTTCTGTTGATAAGGGAGACAGTTGTTAAGTGAGTTTTCTCCATTTGACAACCTTTCTTGCCACAGTTGTTAAGTGAGTCAGTGCAGCTGTTAAGTTAGTAATATGGTTGTTAAGTGAAACCGACTTGTCAGGTCACAAAAGGGAATCACATAACCCTGGGACACTGCAACCATCATAAATATGAACCAATTGCCAAGTATCCAAATTTTTACAACATATTAATGGGGATGCTGCCATGGTTGTGTGAAGAACAATCCAAAGTCACTTTTTTCAGTGACATTGTAACTTCAAACAAACATTAAACTAATGGCTGCAAGTTGAGGATTACCTGTATTTGGAGGGCCTACCACTGGCTATGACACTGTTATATTTACTAAGTTCTACAGTGGTTTGACTCAGCCTCCAGGGCAGACAGTGTCACCTGCAGGTGATGCTCCAGACACGGACTATCCTGCCCTATCCTGCTTCTCTATCAAGTATGTCAAGTATATGAAGCAATAGAATTTATGTCATGCCCCCAATGGTGGCTAAATTCAACAACTTAATCTGGACTTAATCCAGTGACAATGTTTACTGATCTGCCTGTTATCTTGTATTTCATCTGGAGATTTTGGAAATATTGAGATGCACTCATTACATGGGGCTCTCCTTGAGGTGCACCCGGAGGCTCCAACTGGTGCAGAATGCAACCGTGCGGGGGATTATGGGAGCGACGGGGCGCTCCCATGTGACACCTCTCCTGCGTGAGCTGAATTGGCTCCCGGTGGACTTCTGGGTGCGCTTCAAGGTGTTGGTTACCACCTTTAAAGCGCTCCATGGCATCGGACCTGGGTATTTGCGGGACCGCCTTCTGCCGCCAATAGCCTCCCACCGGCCGTTACGCTCCCACAGAGAGGGACTCCTCAGGGTGCCGTCGGCCAGGCAATGTCGGCTGGCAACCCCCAGGGGGAGGGCCTTCTCTGTGGCAACACCTGCCCTCTGGAACAACCTGCCTCCGGAGATACGCAGGATATCAGATCTCTGGGTTTTTCGCCGTGCCCTAAAAACTTTTCTCTTCCAACAAGCAGGGCTGACATAAACCCCCCCCTTTTTTTTTAAGATTTTAGATTTTTAAATTGTCCAAATTGGGTTTTAGTTATGAGGTTTTTAAATTTATGGCCAAAATTTATAATTCTTTTACATTTTAAATTTTGTATTGACTGTTTTTTATTTCTGGCTGTACACCGCCCTGAGTCCAGCAGAAGGGCTGTTTATAAATTGAATAAAATAAAATAAAATAAAATAATTCATGTAGCCACAATAAAGAGTTATGACTCAGTTAATGTTCTGTAAGGGTATTTGCTAAATCATAACCTTGTGATGCTAAAGCTTCTTGCAGTTTGTCAGTCCACAATTGGCTCTCCACCACTGCTTAACAGGCTTTTAGGAAAATTGGCTCACTGCCCCATGGAGATCTGCTCATCAGTGCAATCCAGCCTTCTGAATTAATTTAAAGCTGCAATCCCACACGTTCCCATTTACTATGGAAGAACTGCAGGGCACTACGGAGAAAAGATTTTGGAGAGGGGGAGGAGAGGTAGGAATTAAAAAAAAAAGTGGCCTGAAAAATACAATCTGATTGTAGTGGTCCAACTCATATCCTGTGAAGACATGTGAGATATCTCGGGGTTGTTTTTTTAAAAAAAAAATCTCTACTGCTTCCTCCCTTCCAGCATGTTCTTGCTTTCTTTGATATCACGATGCTGAAAGTAGAATGTGCTTAGCCTTGCCAAAATAAAGAGCCAGGCAGGCAGATATTCCTTTCTGCTACCTTCACCTTTACCCTGTAGGAATGCTTCCCTATCAAAAAGTTAACCTCCGTGGAGTTGACCCTATATGGAGATATCGAAGAACCAATAAGCAGAAGAGCAATACAAGCAGAACCAAGTTAAGAGTGATTGGCTGGTGGAAGGTGTGAGACTGACATTGCTCACATTTTAATCACAGTGTGCTGGTCCTTGGGTAGGGCACAGACAGGCAGATAACTGAGCTGGCTCCTTTCTCTCAACAAAGTAACCTAGCTTGTGTAATGCAACAAATCCACTGCAATTAGCTAAGCAAATGGTTGCGGATGAGGCCACCAATCAGCCTTCTCTTTTCCTTTCTCTCCCTTTTTCTCCAAACTAACTTCTTTGATGGAGGAGGATCAAAAACTTGGGAATGATTTTGTAACTTAATGCAAGTATTGCCAACATAGGTTTGGGATTTTTTTTTTCTTTTGCCAAAAGTGGTTCCATATTCAAATGTTTCGCTCACCAGTTTCTCGAAATACGCAGTTCCAGAGATTTTCCTTTTACTAAACTCTCTACCTCACTTCCAAAATCCACTATGAAGGGTGTATCTGAGTACTGGCTTTTTTTTTCTTTGCACAGGGATTGTGGGAAATTGCATGTTACCATCAGATGAATTGCAAAAAAATGAGGTTTCAGCAATAGGTGATTCACTCTCACTTTCTCCTTCATCACAGACATTATAAATTTATATTTATAGATGACATGCTTTCCTTTCCTTTCTTAGCTGGTAGGAAACTTTTATGGCCCTTTAAAATCAAGCAATATAAAAATAACCATTTCCTCTGCAAACAGATTCCATTAACAAATTGCCCACCATCTTCTACAAAAATATCTGATTTCCTATGTAAAGTGGTCTATTATAGGGCCACAAAATAGACCTGTAAAATAGCCCAAGGATAAGTACTAACTATAATGGCTTTTGAACTAAAGGAATTTTCTGAAAGGGCCCCCAAGTCCTAATCCAGTCTTCTATTCATTAAATTTATATTTGTAAAGTATCCAAACATTATATGGGATCTTTTCATTCTGCTTCTCTCTAGCAACCTAGAGAAAATTAAGCAGGTGTATTGGTCTATCAAAGCTAACAGAAACGTGACCAAAATGAGAGGAGATAGGCAAAACTTCCTCAAATCCTAAATAAAAAACTGATATAGGTAGTCCTCGACTTATAGGTAGACCACAACTGAGGCCAAAATATCAGTTGCTTAGGGACACAATTGTTAAGTGAATTTTATAACAATTTTATGATCTTTCTTGTCACAGTTGTTAAGTGAATTACTGTGGTTGTTAAGTTAGTGACACGGTTGTTACATAAATCTGGCTTCCCCATTCACTTTGCTTTTTGGATGGTCCCAAAAAGGTGACCAGATGACCCCAGGATAACTGTCATAAATATGAGTCACTTGTCTGAATTTTGATTGTGTGACCAAATGGTCATAAGTCACTTTTTTCAGTGCCACTATAATTTAAATGGATGGCTACCTGTACATCTAATTACTGGACCTGATTGTTACCTAGCCCCTTCCCAGGAAATGAAGACAAAGGGAGGAGTTCTCACCCCTTGATCTGTAATAAATGACTTCCTGGGGAAAAAAACACCCTATAAACGTTTATGCTTCAGGAAATATAGGATCAGCCCACTTGATTCAGTAATGTTATCCAATAATCATTTCACACCCTGGTGAACATTTTAACGGCCTGCAAAGGCCTCTTGGTGCAATTTAGTAACAATACGAAATCCAATACCAGCCAAGATTTCTCAAGAAACAAGGCGGCTGTGGATAATGCAGCTTTATTTCCTGAACCGGGGACCTCAGCCTTAACATTTATTTTTTTTATCTTTTGCACCCAGCATATCCGTTTCTCGGCTATCTGAGCTTGTGCTTAGGTGGAAGCCGAATCTCTTAAAACTTCTTCGACGTTTCAGCTCCATTGTAACCGCATGGTGATACTTCCGAGTAAAACGTGCCCAGAATCTTTCCCTTTCTGGGTAGGCTAAAATCAGATCAGCGGCGAGCGGGGCAACGGAAGAAAAACCACCTTAATCCAGGGCATGGGTGACTCCTGTCCTAAGAATGCATTTCCTCCAACCCCCGTTTATCAGCGATCAAAGTCCGGCGATTCACCAGCCGTAACAATTCGCCTCGCCCGCCGTCCTTGGGCGGGAGGGGCAGTAAGGTGTGCATCGTCCACGAGCCCGAAAGGGCGGATCTCCGAGACAGCGGCCCAACCATCTCCAAATATAGGCATAGAAAGGACTCCTTTGTTTTTCCCTCCCCGCGCACGCCGGGTCACCTGGGCGCCGCTTTGTGGAACCCACACCCACGGGGTTTCCGTGCGCGGCTCCAGCCCGGCCCTGCTCTGCCCGAAACGAATGACGCGGACGCCTCGACGGAGGAGGGAGGGGAGTGGTGGTGGAGGAGGGGGGAGGGCGGCCCGCGCTGACGAACAGATTCCGAAAGCGGTGCAAAGAGGCGACGTTTTGCTTCGGGCGAGGGATGATTGTGTAGCGAAGGTTTGGGGGGAGGGAGGGGGAAAGAAGCGTTTCATTCATTTCGATCGCAGGAAGTGAAAGGTCTTTGTTGGCCCGGCTTTTGGCACGTGCTATAAGCATTTTCTTGACGGATCGAGAATTAAAAAAAAAAAAAACCCGATAGCAGAGGAGAAGAGGGGCTTGCAAAATAAATAACCCGAGCTTTTTGAAAACATCTGATGAGGACTGGAAGGGCGAAAGAGGGGGAAGCGCACGCCAAGGCGGGCAACGTTGAGTGAAATAAACCCTTGATTTGCAATTAACGGGGAAGCAGCTGGCTGCGATTAGGTTAACAGCCCAGTTACCTGCGTCAAAGCGCCCCTGAAATGCTTAAGCCTTTCAAAAGAAACTCGCATTTGGTTGCCAGCGTCGCCTCGCCCTACCGTGTGTCATGTGTAAAGGCAGGAAAGTCGCCCCCCCCCGAATCCTCGTCAGCATGTTTGCCAGCCCTCCGCAGCGAGCACTCTCCGCTGCTCACCTCTCCTTCCCCCTCCCCCCTTTGCTGCATTTGAGTGATGTGACGGAGGTCTATGCCTCTCCTTATTGAGAGATCTCCAGCTCCCAATATCACCTCTAAGGGTTGTCGGTCTCGGCTACGGAGCCAATCTCCTTTATCTCCTCACCCAACCCCCGCATTCCTGGGCTCTGTCTAAAACCAACAGGGTCTTCTCAAAATCAGGCACTATCCGGGGGGAGCAGCGATGCCTAAGCAAGCGGGGTGCATGCAAGTTAACGCGGACAGCTGCCGGGGATGGTGCTGCGTACAGATGCAGGGCTCTGGCTAACCCTGCTTCTGCCCTCGCAACTCCACCCCGATGTTTTTTGGGTGGGGCACCTCTACCCTGGCAAACCGACATGGCGAACGAGGAAGGTTTCTCTTGCTTGGCCGCAGCTCCAGGGGACGCGGCAGCGATGTGTCTCAGGAGCGCAATCTTGGCTCCTCCAGAGGAGACACGCCCTCTCTTTCAGCACAAAAGAATCCGAGAGGAATGCAAATGACCGGAGGGGAAGCCTTATGCTTTCCAGAGGGCTGTTGCGGGAAATAACCGGGCCTTCAGCTCTCATGCTTGGAGACCCTTAACGTGTCTGGCTTATTAAATTGGAGCAGCTTTGAGAGCTTCGTTCCCTAGTCCCAGGTCTTTTTCTGGAGGGTTCAAAAGGTGTGTTTTGACAAGCAAGTGTGGGCTAGCTTTTAGCCTTCCTATAATACTTGTGTGACTATGACCATCTGCCAAAGCATCAATTGTTGTAAGGCATAACTGGAGAAAGGAAAGGTGAAAATGGTAGAGAGAAACAGGTGAAATTTTGATTAAGAGATACAGGGGTGGGTGGAGGCTGGGAGAGTCTCAATACACTTTGGAGCAGAGGTGCCTTTATAGGATTTGTGAATAATAGAGTTTAAATGGCCAGAAAACGTTAAAAATAAACAGGCCAACAAATCAAATAAGTTGGTGCGTCACCTTCACTCATAAATCTATAATGCTACCCACAAACAAGTCCCTTGCACGATTCTTAAATCCTTTGGTCTCTTTCAAAAGTGTTAACAATATAACTTTTCCCATCTGAAGATAATTCCATAAATGTCATGGAAAATGTCAGCAGACGAAATGCCACTTAAGCAAGTGGAAGTTTTTGCAGATTCGTAAGAATTCAAAGCATTTCCCCACTCTAAACTTTAAAGCATGCAACTATCCAATTCCTTAAACATTCAATTTCTAATTTGAATAATTCAAATGCTGTATCAAGGAGTAAGGAATGACTGAATGAATGAACCAGAGCTGAGTGGTGATGTTTCTAGCTTAGCATTCTCTCCAGGGCTCCTGGAATTGATATATCCTGTATAATAGATGAACCAGTATAAGGAAAGCAAACCTAAATACAAGCATGTTGGTTCTAAAGTCACTTTACCGCTTTATCAGCAATAATGGAGATTGTCCATCCCTACCCCTTTATATATTTCAGTTCAATTCTCAGCTGTGAATCTATAGAACATTGTTTTGAAATCTTGTGAATATACATTAGGAGTTGAGCAATAGAAACCAACACAATTATTACAGTATTTCCTCCTTACGATGAATCTGATTTCTATGATTCAATGATTGGTTTTATTTGCAAGAGGGGGGGAGTGTTGGAACTCAGCTATCACTTGAATTGGTAAAGACCTTCCCAATTTAGGAAAACTAAGTAGGTTATGATTTTATGGGAAGGACAAGCTTAGTCACCTGCATATAGGTGAGGTCTGGTTATTTTTCTAGGTGTGTACATAGAACAGGGATGGGCAGAGACTACTGGTTTTACCTATGTTTGGTAGGTTATGTTTGCAAGCAACACTGCAGCTTATGTGGGTTAGAAAAAGCATTTTGTCTCAAGTGTATTATGGTTGATTCTCAGAGTTAAGTAGTATGGATAAAAGAAAAAAAGTAATGATTGGAAAATTTTTAATAGTGAATCTTTCTCACCTCACATATACATTTTCTTTCACACAGATGAAACGATGGTGAAGCATATTTTATTTCTAATGCTTTGACAGTATTAGACAGAACTCAGAAGGACAAAATGTATCGATACTGTAAAAAATCTAACATTGAAGTCATAGCCAAGGGAACAGCAATGCTTTTCTTTGGCAGACTATCATCTTACTATTATGTCATGTAAATACAATATGTATAGGATCACAAGAACCTCTTGTTCATTATAATTGTGTCTTCTAAGCTACCTTGAATTTGATTTATCTCAATATTTTAAAATAATTAAGTGTGCTTCCTGTAAATAAAGTTCCAAAGACATTGGATTTTGTTTGAATTTTAGCAGTAAATTCTGTGGTTCCGCCTACAGCCTCTTTTATTTAATCCTTCCAAACAAAGGTGAAAACTTGTTATTCTTCATATTGTTCAAATCCTGCAGTGTTATGAACCAAAGTTTGCTTACTTTTTTATTTTATACATATATTTATTCATTGTTCCTCCTCCAATCATCTATTTAAGCAGTTTATAATTAAGTAAAATAAAAAATGTTAATACTTTAAATAGTTTGTGGAAAGGAAAACAAAACATTCAACATTCATCCAGGGAAGGCCTAGGCCAGAGATGGCTAACCTTTTTGCCGTCACAGGCCAAAAGTGGGAGGAGTGCAGGGGGTTGCGCACGTGTATGCCTACACCCATAATTCAATGCTCTCCCCCGCACATGTATGTACGACTACCCCATGCTTTTGATACGCGATGGCATGGTGGGCCTGTTTTTTGCCCTCCCCAGGCTCCAGAGCCTTTCTAGAAGCCTGGGGAGGGTGAAAATGGCCTTCCCCACCACCTGGAAGGTCTCCGGAGGCCAGAAATGGCCCGTTTGCCGACTTCCAGTGGGACCAAAAGGCCCGTTTTTCACTCTCCCCAGGTTCCAGAGCCTTTCTAGAAGCCTGGGGAGGGCAAAAATGGCCTTCCCCATGCCCCCGGAGGCCTGGAAGCCTGGAAGGCCCAAAAATCAGCTGGCCGGCGCGCACATGTGTGCCAGAGCTGAGCTAGGGCAACGCTCGCATGCCCACCGATATGGCTCCACATGCCACCTGTGGCACGCATGCCATAGGTTTGCCATCACGGGCCTAGGCCTTCTTAGGTAATAGGGCTCCAACAGTTATCTAAAAGATGTAATGGTAGGTACCTCATAATTTGAGGGGGAGAAGCATTTCAGAATACAGACAACAGAATAGGGAAAACCCACCCATGAAAACCCACTGCATAATGTGGTCTGCCAATCTACACACACAGGACATCCGCAGCTTTTAAAGTACCTAAAGATACTTAAACACTGCCCTTACTTGCATATGGTATAAACCAGGATTCTTAGGCAAAATATCCTCTATATCTAATTTAATCACATTAGGGTCTATCTATTCAGTATGTTTTATTATTATTTCTTTTGCCTGGAGAAAATAAGAATTTCATTGGCATCTTTGTGACCCTTGAATGTTCCTATATTTCCTAAAGAATTATTAAAACATTCTGAATATTAGTGCATCATAACTGTTTGTTTGAACAAAAAAAACATTGTGCTGTGATTATAGGTACAAGAATCTTGCTGCCCTCATTCTTTTAAGTCATCTAATAAGGCAGTCTTCCCCAACTTGATGATCAAGATTTATTAAGCTACAGTTCTTATCATCTCCAATAGCATGGTGTTTTGACTATATCAATGAGGGACCATGGGAGTTATAATCCAGTACAAATGGAGGACCCCACATTATGGAAAGCAATAAAATGGGATATTTACTACTGTGAATGCAGCATATGAGGCATGTACCAGTCAAATTTGGCAATATGTGGGCCAAGGAGTCCATTTCAACCAATGAAGCAGCAGCTTTTTTTAAAAACACAGGAGTGGGCCAGGAGAAAAACGGCATTGCATTAAAAAAGGACAAAGTTCTTGTCCTTGATGGTTGTGAAACAGATGGAGTGGCAGTTATCTTTTGGCATTTAGAGGACTGAATAGTAATTTTCCTACTGATAGTTCCTTGGCTAGATTAAAAATCTCCCTGCTTTGAGTCTCAGGTGTATTGAGCTACTTCACCAAAAAGCAAGCTACAAAACCAACTGCTACATGAGCACTTACTTCTCCTTCATGATAGCCACGTACCATATTCCAAAAGCAATCACCCCAAATTAAGACTCATGTGTGATCTTGGTTCCCCTGTAGATACCCTACATTTGTGTGTTTCTGCCTGTGTGTGTGTGTGATATCTGCTGGCATTGCAGTTCCCTCATTGTGCGGCCAGTAGCCAGGCCACACGAAGCCTCAGGACCCCAAATGCAATAATACAGATAAGGGTTTGGCAAACGGGTACACTCCAGATGTTTTTGTACACCCATCACCTCCAGAAAACAGGGTCAGGGCAGAGGATAGTGGGAAATCAAACAAGAAACATCTGGCGGGGACACCACACTACCTACCCCTGAAATAGTGAACCACTGGGTACCCCAATACACCCCCCTCCCTAACAATCTGGGGATTGATTCAGTGACTCCTGAACGCCCGTTTCCATCCTAGGCTGCACAGAGCTGACTTTCTCTATTGGGGCGCCCCTGCCCCGAACCCCTTCGGCGCCGCCTGCCTCACCTGCAAATGGAGCCCAACAAGGGGCTGCGGCGATAGGGTCTTCTGCAAAGAGGAGCGCCCCCCCCCCCCCCCCCCCCCTCCCGCGGCTCATCCAGATTCCGGGGTTCAGATAGGCGTTGCCAAGCCGCCTTCGTCTGCCCCACGTGGCCCGGGCTGCATCAGCCAATGGGAGCTCGCACTTCTGAAAGATCTCCATATATGGCGATGTTCTCAGCCGGCAAGAGGGGGCCGGCTCCCCCTGGGTATAAAAGGGGCGGGGCTGGCGTTGGAACGATCTCACTCAGCCGGCGGCAGCGGATCTAGCAGCAGCTCGACTCCCTTTATTTTTTCCCTTCTGAAACCTCCTGCCGTTTTAACAGGTAGGTGTGATCATCTGGCTGCCTTCCCCGGAGGCCTTCGGCATCGGACTTGCGTTTTCCAACCTTTTAAAAATCTCTGGGAAGGAGGAAGCGCAATTTATTGATTAAAATGTCCTTGGATACCGATCGAGTTGCCGTGGCGGAGAGCCGTTAAAGGCTCCGCATGCCGCTTTCTTGAGGCGGCGTGGTTGGGGGGAGGGGGGAAAAAGGGAGAAGCAGAAAGGTTCTATGGGGGACTCGGCGCGAGCTACCGGTTCGTGGGCGTAACGGTTGCCTGAATGGGGTGAGCGGGAGGGGGCGGAGTTATTTTCCTGGTAACAGCCGCTCCGATGCGGTTGGCTGGTTTTGCTCGTTGACGTCATCAGGCGGGAAGTGAGGTGGGGGGAGAAACCTTTTCTGCGAAGAATAACGTGGGAGGAGAGAAGCAAGGGCGCTATTTTTTCTAGGGAGGGCTTGTGAGGGAAAAGGCTTGGAAAATGAGGCGTCTTCGTTAGGGAAAGCAAAGAACGGCGGTGGTAGGTGGTTTGGGAAGGCGGAGTTAGGGTTTGAATGGCATAATGAAGCTGGGCGTATTGTGCCTCTCTTGGTCAGCGTTAAAGTGCACACGCTGGGCTGAAACGCCTCCATACCTCTAGGGAGCAATGCATGATAAGTTCAATTTTTTTTATTTAGCCGAAGATAGAATAAATGTTATGGTCTTGGTTAAGGTGTTCAGGTGTGAAATAGGAATTGGTTTCCTGGGACCCATATGGGCACTGAATGTGGCTTGCCTTTCAGACAGGATGCCCTAATAATGGCATACTTCGTGGAATCCTAAGTGGGAAGAAATTGCATAAAGGAAGCTTTTCACAGTATGAATGTCAACTAAATTTGGTTTAGGGAAAGAGGGCAGCCTTTTGTGTGGGAGAAAGCTCCCCTCGTGTGCATACTGGATTGGTGTTGGGAGTATTTAATTCAAAACTTTGGGAGAGTTCTGAGATAGGTTAAACCACAGTCTTCTGCCTGCTTAAAAGGCAGTTCTTATTGAAGTCGGTATGATATGAATAGATAAGCATAGAGGACTGTGGTGGATTTTGGTGTGGCAGAGCTTAGAAGAGGGAATTAGGACTTGCTGATTCTGCAATGCAAGTTAAATGAAGTAAAGTGTTAAGCCATGGTGAAAAGCATAAGTGGGTGGGGTCCAGACATAAAGGCATTCAGAGCAGCCTCTAGTGGTAAAAAGCGGTAGGGTCAGATCTAAGCACTGATTGTTGATGATGTAAGATTGTTGCTGCAGGGATGGAACAAATCATGGTTGCTAAGCATTCTATTTTTATTGAAAGATTTGCAAAATGGAAGAAGAAATTGCAGCACTTGTCATTGACAATGGCTCTGGAATGTGCAAAGCAGGCTTCGCTGGAGATGATGCTCCTCGGGCTGTGTTTCCCTCAATTGTTGGTCGCCCTCGCCACCAGGTAAGTTACCAAAATTACAAAGATATTAAGTGTAGTGAAGATGAAGCCTGCCTTTTCTTTATCATGTACTAATTCATATCTCCCTTTTTCAGGGTGTCATGGTTGGTATGGGACAGAAAGACAGTTATGTGGGAGATGAAGCCCAAAGCAAGAGAGGTATCCTGACCCTGAAGTATCCAATTGAACATGGAATTGTCACCAACTGGGATGATATGGAGAAAATTTGGCATCATACTTTCTACAATGAGCTTCGTGTTGCCCCTGAAGAACACCCAGTACTGCTTACAGAAGCTCCTTTGAACCCTAAGGCCAACAGAGAGAAAATGACACAGGTACAGCATTGATGTATCTTTTCCATATATGATTTCCATCCATTCCATCATTTCTTTCAGATTACAACTTCTCTTTTTTGGTTATTTTCAGGGTTCTGTACTCTTCTGGCATTTCCTTCCTTCAAGTCTCTCAGGTTTCAGTTGTATTTCTGCTTGCTTTCTTTTGGTTTCTCCTCACATCAAATACTTTGCATGTCAGCATGGGTGTGCATTAGTGAGTAAAACTGTTCATTACTTAATAATTGCTTTCTTTTGTTTTAGATCATGTTCGAGACATTCAACACTCCAGCCATGTATGTGGCCATCCAGGCTGTGTTGTCCCTGTATGCTTCTGGTCGTACCACTGGTATTGTAATGGACTCTGGTGATGGTGTCACACACACTGTGCCCATCTATGAGGGTTATGCTCTCCCTCATGCCATCTTGCGACTTGATTTGGCTGGCCGTGACCTCACAGACTACCTCATGAAGATTCTGACAGAAAGAGGCTACAGCTTTACCACCACAGCTGAAAGGGAAATTGTGCGTGACATAAAAGAGAAGTTATGTTATGTTGCCTTGGACTTCGAGCAGGAGATGGCTACTGCTGCTTCCTCTTCCTCCTTGGAAAAGAGCTATGAATTGCCTGATGGCCAGGTGATCACAATTGGAAATGAGAGGTTTAGGTGTCCCGAAGCCCTTTTCCAGCCTTCTTTCTTAGGTAAGCATTTGAGTTAAAAAAAATAATCTCCAAAGAAATGTATGGTTAATTACTATTGAATAAATGAACAAATTGAGTTAAAAGTAGTTTGGCATACAAGTGCAATCATGGGTGTTTTCTTCTAGGTATGGAGTCCTGTGGCATTCATGAGACCACTTTCAATTCTATCATGAAGTGTGATGTGGATATCAGAAAGGACCTATATGCCAACACAGTATTGTCTGGTGGTACCACTATGTATCCTGGAATTGCTGACAGAATGCAGAAAGAAATCACAGCACTGGCTCCCAGCACAATGAAGATCAAGGTGAGGTTAACAGCATTTGTAATGGCTAGGGCAGGTCTTGGTGATATTTTTCTCTAAAACTTCAGAGCTGTTTTTAATAAAAGGGTATTTCACAGATTATTCTGCATTTAACTCCTATCTTTTATTTCAGATTATTGCTCCTCCTGAACGCAAGTACTCTGTCTGGATTGGTGGATCCATTCTTGCATCTCTCTCTACCTTCCAACAGATGTGGATCAGCAAGCAAGAATATGATGAGTCTGGCCCATCTATTGTCCACCGTAAATGCTTCTAAAAGGACTATGGCAAATGTGCAGTTTTTACTGCATTTAAGTTTTTTCACCAGTATAAATTTGCCTGGGCAAATATATACGCCTCATGCTAGCCTCATGAAACTGGAATAAGCCTTCTCTTCAAAACATTTGTCATTGGGAAGTCTGTCTCCAATAACCTTTTGAGGATAGCTTCCTGTTGCTGATAAGACCTTGAACTAAAGTTCCCTTTGTACATAGCAGTATATAACTACCCTATACACATCTGGCCTAGGACACAGTACGGATAGTGTTGACGAACATAAGGTTTAACACTCTGGGATAGTAGTCTCAGTGTAACCAGCTATGCTGCAATGGAGTCTGAGCCTAGATCTGTACAGGGTAGCAAAAGACCAGACTTCACTACACAAAGCGCTAAGAATTCCAGGTCTTTATTGTTGAGGCTGGCAAGAGTTTGTGAAAAGGATGGCCATTTTTGTCTTGCCACTGTTCCTAGCAGGATTGGAAATGTATTGTATCCAAGCCTTATGAACCTGTTTTTCTTTCCTTGCTCACCTTTGTCCCAGCAAGTCATCACTGGGCAAAACATTGAGTTGCTCCAATGTTGGCATTGACACCTGTAAATTTAATCATCAGGTTTAATTTATGTAAGATTTTTGTACGTTGCCTTAATGTTGTCATATGACAGTAGAAAACCAAAATTTGTAAGTCATCCTGAAGTTGAGAATTGTAATGCCCAACACTTCATTGTGAAAGGAAAATAAAAGCGCTGCAGTAAATGAAATGTGCATTGTCTTAAGGGAATTATTTACTATAATGCTTGTTTTCACTTAATTTGATAAAATTCTACATAATGCATTTGGTAGGTCACAAAATTTGTATAGCAATGTATCCATCAATGCTGCAATTTCAGTTTTCATTGTTCCTATCACCAGCATTACTTAACAAAGCTAAATATTTACATAATGTATCTGAAATGTGCTAGCATATGGAGAACATGAAATGTAGGCAAAATAGCAAAAATATGGTGTTTTTTCATATATAAATGCTATTCCCCCAAAGCCTTTCAAAAGATTTCAGAATTGAAATTGATTCGAAAGATCAATTTTGAAAAGCTAGGCTAATGATGGCTCCTACCACAGGCCTGATAAGTTTCCACTTTTTGCATCACTAAAGTTTTCTGATTATCCACAATATATCCATTCAGTATTAAGGTGTGAATGAAGTGTTTCATCCATAAAAAGTTGGGTTACTTGGAGAAACTGATGGCTCCATGCTAAAATGCTTCACTGATCCAAAGAAGTTGGTAACAGACTTCCAAAACAGATAATTAATTTCATTAATGGTCTCAGATGATTAGTTCTATAATTGCAACAGTACATTTTCCAGAGGCCACATGTATCTTAATTGGATCAGGGTAAAACTTTTGGACAATTGAATGTTTGTGAAACTTTAATAGCTAAAAGTAAATTAGCTTTACTGGAGTCGCCTGCAGCATAAGTGCCAGATCATAGTCTTCACGCTTCATTTTTAAAACCTTATTTATGTTAAAATAGCTGCTATCTAAATAAGCCAAATTTTTTGATTTTGTAGATCCACAAAGATCTAAAGCTAAATTTACAGAATGTAATTCCAGCTTTGAGAAATTAGCTCCATCACTCAAGAAATACACTTTAAAATGTTCAAATATGGGATATACTGCATAAAATACTGTAGCATTGCTAGTTAAAAACGACACTAAAGGAAATAACTGCACAATTGGTACAGATAAAAATTAGAAATTCCCTTCTGGAGGATTTCTTTTGAACTCCTTTTAAGCAGACAAAGTAAGCTTTTACAACACTAGTATGTCTTAAGGAAAAATATGCAGCTAAGGAAGCATTCCCTTGCATATATTTCCCCGGCCAAAAAAGAGTTCTCACTACCCCTGAGTTCTCTGGTTATTGTATTTTTTGCAATATCTCTTGTAAAATAGACTTGAGGTTTGGTAAAAATTGGGGAATTCCCTACTGTGTAGGTAGTGAAGACCATGCAGAAAAAAGGGTCAGCAACATTGCAATTTGCAAGACTCCCTACCATCTCACCCTCAAGTAACAACAAACTTCTATTGGTCTCACTTTTTGAAGCGAAATTATGACACAAAAGCTTAGTGTTAGGAACTGAATTTGCACATTCATCCAAATGCCATATATTGCAGTGAAGATACGCAAAACCTTCCAATACAAAATCATTTCCCCCCACAACTTAATTGGGGATGCTGGGAAAAGGATAAACAGTCCAGTCAAATGCACAGAAAAACATTAAATCTTTAAGTTTTATTATATTTTTATTCAACCTACATAAATATCTTTCCCATTTTCCCCACAACAACCACCCTATAAGGTGGGCGGGGCTAAGAAAGTGTTTGGCTCAAGGTCACCCAGCCAGCTTTCAAACCTATGGCAGGAATAGAATTCAGTCTCGCCGTGTCTAGTCTGGTGCCTTAACCACTAGCTCAAATTGGTTGCCTCAATCTTAATTTGATTGATATGCCAAATGTGAAGGCATCAAATGCACTTTAAAAATAAATATACTTGCAGATGCTGATTCTGGCTGACTGATTAAAGCTGTCCTTACTACCGCATGCTTTTTTTAATCCTATAAAAGTACAAAATCTTTGGATCTCTGCCTGGGCAGGTTAAGGCATGGAGAAAGGAAGCTGCTGAATCAGTACTGTTCATAGAAGAGACTGCAAGACAGTTCCTTTGCTCCTGGATCTTTTAGAGTCAGGTGTAAGACTTGGCATATCTCTAGGTTCACAGCATTAACTCTTCTTTATATATTTTTATAATAAATTTAATCGATTATTCTTTGTATTTGCTTGTTTTGGATTCCTGAAAGTGATTCAATAATAGCAATAATAATGATGCAAACAAGAACCGATGAGACCATAAAATAGAGAAAATAATAGATAATGAAGAAGCTAAGTGCTCAGGCTTTAGAATTCAGGCACCGGCCACGTAACACTCCAGACTTAACAATTTTTAGTAAGAAAGACAAAATCTGGATCGTGGATGTGGCAGTTCCTGAGGAGAGCAGAACAGAAGAGGAAATAAAACAAAAATTTTATTAAAGAGCTTCAAATAGAAGTAGAACAACTGTGGCAAAAGTAAGCAAAATAGTAATAAGCACCTTGGGTGCAATCCCAAAACAACCGGGGGTACCACTTGAACATCATTGACATTGATACAATCACCATCATTCAATTGCAAAAGGCAGCTTTACTGGGAACAAGGAGGAACCCTTTCACACCATAAAACGTTCACATCTGCCTAACCTTGGGAAGGACTCAATACTGTCCAGTGTTTCTCAACCTTGGTAGCTTGAAGATGGGTGGACTTCAACTCCCAGAATCCCCCAGCCAGCACTGCTGGCTGGGGGATTCTGGG
>WNWU01000020.1:13547316-13642727 GCA_012654045.1 Ptyas mucosa
AATAGAATAGAATAGAATAGAATAGAATAGAATAGAATAGAATAGAATAGAATAGAATAGAATAGAATAGAATAGAATAGAATAGAATAGAATCCTTTATTGGCCAAGTGTGATTGGACACACAAGGAATTTGTCTTGGTGCATACGCTCTCAGTGTACATAAAAGAAAAGATACATTCATCAAGAATCATAAGGTGCAACACTTAATGATAATCATAGGGTACAAATAAGCAATCAAATCAAATTATGAAACAATATAAATCGTAAGGATACCAGCAAAAAGGTTACAGTCATATAGTCATTAGTAGAAGGAGGTGGGTGATAGGAACAATGAGAAGATTAATAGTAGTGCAGACTTAGTAAATAGTTTGAGAGTGTTGAGGGAATTATTTATTTAGCAGAGTGATGGCATTTGGAGAAAAACTGTCCTTGTGTCTAGTTGTTCTGGTGTGCAGTGCTCTGTAGCGTCGTTTTGAGGGTAGGAGTTGAAACAGTTTACGTCCAGGATGCGAGGGGGTCTGTAAATATTTTTACAGACCTCTTTTTGACTCATGCAGTATACAGGTCCTCAGTGGAAGGCAGGTTAGTAGCAATTGTTTTTTTCTGCAGTTCTAATTATCCTCTGAAGTCTGTGTCTGTCTTATTGGGTTGCAGAACCAAACCAAACAGGTATAGAGGTGCAGATGACAGATTCAATAATTCCTCCGTAGAACTGGATCAGCAGCTCCTTGGGCAGTTTGAGCTTTGTTTTGTGTTTTTTTTTTAATCTTATACATCCAACAAACATTAAATCTATAGTGTTCTACATCACAACGTGTTGTGATGTAGACGGGCAGTTTGAGCTTTCTTTTTTTTTTTTTATTGAAAAAGTTTTAACAATACAAATTTTTCCCCCTTTTCCCCCCCCTCCCTAACCACAAATGTAGAATACTTATAAAAAGAATATATAAATCCTTCCCATCCCCACCCTAACCCTCCCCCTCCTCCCTCTTCCCTCCCCCCCTTGACTTCCATTATATGCAATATTAATATTCCCAAACAATATATATGTTATTCAAACTTCCATATCTTTTTTCCTATATTTACTAACATATTAACATAGTCATCTCAGCTAAAAGCGATATAATATTTTCTAGTCTGATACTTATTCTGTACATACTCAATCCATAATTTCCATTCCTGTATATACTTCTCATGCGTCTGATCCTTTAAAAAAGCTGAAACCTTTGCCTTTCTGCAAATCCAGCCATCTTCTGGGTCCATTCATCAACCGTCGGTAAAACATCACTCTTCCAATGTTGGGCAATCAATAACCTAGCTGCTGTCACCATATACAAAATCAATTTAGTTTCACCCAATGTAAAATCTTTAACTATACCCAATAAGAAAAATTGCGGAGAAAATTGTATTTTTTTCTTTAAAACATTTTGCATAACCCACCAGATTTTTATCCAAAAAGCCCTCACTTCCCTGCAAGTCCACCAGATGTGATAATATGTAGCATCTAAACAATCACATCTCCAACATTTTGGCTGCACATTAGGGTACATGCACGACAATTTCTTGGGGTCTAAATGCCATCTATAAAACATTTTATAAAAATTTTCTCGTAAGTTTTGTGACTGTGTAAATTTAACATTCTGAACCCATATTTTTTCCCATGTTTCCAACATAACTGGTTGAGAGAAATTTTGTGCCCATTTAATCATACAATCTTTAACTAGCTCATTTTCTGAGTCTCTTTCTAACAAAACATTATAAACTCTCTTAATATGCATTGGATCTGTCCGCTTCATCTGTTCAATCAATTCTACTTCATATTCCATTAAACCAGTTTGTTGATCTTCTTTCCATCTCATCTGTAATTGATTGTACTGCAACCAAGTCAACGATTTCCCTTCTTCCAACAGCATATCCAAAGTCTTCAATCGCCACCTGCCCTCTTCAAAGTAAAGTAACTCTTTATATAAAAACCCCCCGAGTGACTTAATATTTGTATTCCACATGGTATCAGCGAGATCCAGCCAAAACGGAATCTTATAATCCCAATTAGTTCGGTGCCTTCTCCAGACTCTCAGCAAGGCATTTCTAAGTAAATGACTGTTAAACACTTTATCCACTTTGGTATCATAAAATAAGTATGCATGCCAACCCCAAACCAGGTCATGGCTTTCTATATTCAACAAGTCAGTCTTAGTTTTCCCAAACCAATCACTTAATTGTATCAATGCAGTTGCTTCATAATATAGTCGAAGGTTTGGGAGTTTAAGACCACCTCTCTCACGAATATCTTGCATTATTTTCAATTTGACTCTTGGCTTTTTATCATTCCAAATAAATTTGTTCAGTCCTTTTTGCCATTCTAGCAATGGTTTGTCTGATTTAAGCACCGGTATCATTTGAAATAAAAAGATCAGTCTAGGTAAAACATTCATCTTTACTGCTGATATTCTTCCAAGCAGTGATAACTGCAGTTTCTTCCAGTTTTGCATATCTTTTTGTATCTTTTGCCACAGAACCTCATAGTTATTTTGAAACAGTTTAGCATTGGAGTCTGTGATTTGTACTCCTAAATATTTGACCTTTGAAACAGTCTCGAAGCCTGCCATTCTTTCCAGTTCCTTTTTTTTGCTCTCTGTCAAATTTTTGACAATCATTTTAGTTTTCTTCTGATTCAACCTGAAACCAGATACCATGCCATACTCTTCTATAATATTTTTCATCTGGATTATTGAGTTCATAGGTTGTGATAGGGTAACAACCAGGTCATCTGCAAATGCCTTAGTTCTATAGTCCTTTTGCCTTATAACTATTCCAGTCAAGGAATTCGAGTCCCGTATTGCATTGAATAAGACTTCTAGAGTTAAAATAAATAATAGCGGGGATAATGGACAACCTTGTCTGGTGCCTTTTTGTATATTAAAATTCGATGTTAAGCATCCATTGATAATAAGTTGTGCATGTTGCTCTTGATAGATTGCGCCAATCGCTTGTATAAACCGCTCCCCCAAATCCAATTTTTCCAAAGTCTTAATTATAAAGTTCCAATTCACTCGATCAAAGGCTTTTTCCGCATCCAAAAAAACCAGCACTGCAGAGATCTGTTTATTCTTATCTAGATAGTCCATTAAGTCTATAACTTGCCTAACATTCTCCTTCATATATCTGCCTTCAATAAATCCTGCTTGGTCATGATGAATTATCTTTTGAATAACTGGCATCAATCTGTTGGCTAGTACTTTTGCAAAGATTTTATAGTCTGTGTTTAATAAAGATATTGGTCTATAATTTTCTGGTTTCTTAGGACCTGATTCTTCTTTCGGAATCAATGAAACAAAAGCTGTTTTCCATGAGGAAGGTATCTTACCTCCTAGTTGTATATTACGAAATAAATCTTTAAGATGCTCAATCATTTCTTCTTGTAAAGTTTTATAATAAATTGCAGTTAAGCCATCCGTCCCTGGAGCTTTAGCTGTTTTTAATTGTTTTATAGCAAAACTGATCTCCTCCACTGTTATCAGTTGTTCCAAACTTTTCTTTTGGCTCGTTGAAATTTTTGAAACTCTCTTGTTTTCCAAGTATTCATCTATAATAATATTCTGTATGTCATCTTTAGCATATAACTTAGTATAATATTCCAAAAAGGCTTTTTTAATTAGATCTTGTTGGTAAACTTCTTTATCAGCATATTCAGTACTATCAATAATTCGTGTCGATGCTTGCTTCCTCAAAGTATACGCCAACCACCTGCCCGGTTTGTTAGCATTGGAAAAAGTATTATGCTTTGCAAATTGTAAGTTAGTTGCCGTTTGGTCTGCTATAAGCATTTGAAATTGATCCTTCAGAAGTTTTATAGCCATTTGCAATTTTCCGTCTGTTGGTTTTTGTATCAATTGTTGTTCTTTCTTTTTTATCTCAGATTCCAATTGTAGTCTTTTCTTCTGCTGACTTTGCCTGTGTTTAGAATTCATTTGAATTAGTACTCCCCGCATATATGCTTTAGCTGCATCCCAAACTGTTTCAATAGGGGTGCCTTTGTTCAGGTTAAATTTAAAAAACTCCTTTAAATGCTTTTTGAGTTCAATTATATTCTTTTCATATCTAAATAGATTCTCATTTACTCTCCAGGATCTTCTTTCTCTTTTACCCATCTCGATTTCCATCCAGACCGGACTGTGGTCAAAGTCCTAGGAAATATCTTTATTTTCTTTACTTTAGAAAGTAGATTAGAAGTTAAGAGAAAAAAGTCTATTCTGGAAAAGGATTTGTGCCTGTCTGAGTAAAAAGTAAAGTCCAGTTCATTTGGGTTTCGAATTCTCCAAATATCTTTCAATTCCAAATCCTCTTTCAGTTCAAAAAAAGCTTGTGGTAATTTATTCCCTATTTTGGCCGTGGTTTTTTTATCCAATCTAGGTTGGATTACTCCATTCCAATCGCCCATTATTATAGTGTTTGAATAGTCCCAATCCAAAGTTTTTAAATGAAGTAGCTTGTAAAAAGTTTCCTGCTGTTGATTTGGGGCATATATTCCGACCAACAAAATTGGTCCAGCATCTGTAATAACTTCAACTGCAATATATCTTCCATCTTTATCTGCTTCTATAATTTTTGCTACAAGTTTCTTATTTATATATATCACCACTCCATTCTTCTTTTCCTGATTTGAAGCAACAAATTGCATTCCCAATTTTGAATTTATCAAGTATTTCTGATCTTGCAATTTTACATGAGTCTCCTGTAAACAGATAACATCATTATGAAATTGTCTCAAATAGTGAAATATCTTCCTTCTTTTTTGCGGAGAATTCAATCCGTTTACATTCCAAGACAAGAATTTAAGTGCCATTTGACCCTGTCTGAAGTTTTGAGAGCAATTGTTGAAGATTCTCTCCTACAGTAGGAATCTTCGGTTTAGCTCCTCCCATGACTTCAGCTTGCTGTTTATCTTTGGTTCTTTTCTCACGCTGTGGCTTACTATATTCTTGCTGCTGTTGCTTCATTTGTTTAGACATTGCTCTGGTTATGCGTTGCTCTTCCACTTTAGATGTTGTTACTTCCAAAGCCATCGCCTCCTCTGTGATAGTTTTAGACATTTCTTCCAAAGGAGAAGCTTCGAATGGTGCAAAAGAATCAACCACAACACCACCTACTGCTCCCATTAATTCTCTTGCCTCCCTTTGCGACTGCCTTATTTGTGCTTCTGTTTCTTGATCAATCTCGGCTTGTAGTTGAGCTTCTTTATCTATTGGTGAAGATGTGCGTGGAGGAGGAGAACCCGCTTTCAAAACATTGTAATAAAATTCTTCTGCTTTTTCAATAGTATTAAGGCGGTATCTCACTCCTCGCAGCCTGAGTATTATACCTATTGGGGCATCCCACCTAAATTGTATGTTCTGTCTTTTCAGTTCTGTCACCAAAAATCCAAAATCCTTTCTATCTCTTAACATTTTAGGCGGTAGTTCTTTAAAAACTCCAATCTCACTTCCATCAACTTGAACTGTTGTAACAAAAGAATTTTGCAGAATTTCATTTCTCATTCTTCTATCTGTAAAATATATAACCACATCTCTAGGCAGTTGTCTTTGTACCGCCACACGAGAATTAACTCTGTAGACCTTGTCCATCTTGCACAAAACCAGATCTGGTTCCACTTTCAACATAACTGCCAAAGCCTCTGCACAAATTTTCCTAAGATCTTCCCTGGTGTTCTCTTTAACACCTCTCAATCTGATAGCATATTCCATTGATCGAAATTGCATCATAGTAATCTCATTTTGCATTTTCTGTGTAACTTCTTCAATTTCTATAATTTTTGAGTCAGAAGCTCTGAATTTAGTCTCCATCTCTGAGGCAAGATTCTCCACTTTTTTATCAATCTGCAGCGCTACCTCAGACAGGCCTTTAACCACTGTTTGAATATCTTGTTTAAGTGAGTCATATTTCTCTTGAAACATTCCTTTAAGCTCCTTCTCTGATCTTTGAATTTCTTTAATAATAATATCATATTGGCTTTCTTCCTTTGTCTGAGATTGCAACTGCGCTGTTTGAGGCTGCTTCTGTTTATGTGTGGGGGAGCCCCCCCCTGGTTGCTTTGTTGCCATTTTACCTCTTAAAGATCTTCCTTTTCCACAGACTCTAACAACTTTTCCCAAAAAGTTCTCCAGATTCAATCAGGTCTATAAGAGTCAATTGGTATTTTTATTTTATGTTATTTTGTTTTTTGGATACTTCTGCCGCTTCCAGCCGGATTTGTTACTTTAAAATATAGCCGGATACACTAATCAGATTACTTTCGCTTTCAGCTCTCTCAACTAAGAACAGGCGCCATTTTTTTTTCCTCCCCTTTCCTCAAAGCCAAATCACTTTCACTTTAAAAACTCTTTAAAATAGTCCAAAAAGCTTCCAATACTTGCTGTTTAGTGAGAAGTTTGAAATCTTCCTTATTTTTCTTTGTTATTGGTAATGCTGCCGCGCTGTCTTGTTCTGCTTTAAAGCAGAGTTTCCCAGTCGTCCGGAGCTTCAGCGGGGTGAATAGGGAGTCCCACCCTGTTAACTCCCCAGAAGCAAGAAAAGCTTTCTGGGGGTCTCACAGGGGACTCTACCTGCAGCCGCCGGCTCTCCTGACAAGCCCTTTGCGGTCTCGGAGTTTTCTGAGCCGTTTCAATTGCCGAAACGGCTCTTTTACGGGCGTTCGGGCTGGCGGTCTTCAAAGGACCGTCTGCAACAGCTGACGGCAACAGCGGAAGTCGCAGTTTGAGCTTTCTGAGTTGGCGCAGAAAGAACATTCTTTGTTGTGCTTTTTTGATGACGTTTTTGATGTTAGGTGTCCATTTTAGATCTTGAGATATGGTAGAATCTAGAAATTTGAAGATCTCTACTGTTGATACTGTGTTGTCTAGTATTATAAGAGGTGGTAGTATGGGAGGGTTTCTCCTAAAGTCTACCACCACTTCTACGGTTTTGAGTGTGTTCAGTTCCAGATTGTTCTGGTTGCACCATTAGGCTAGTTGTTCAACATCCCATCTGTATGCGGATTCATCATTGTCTCAATGAGACTGATCACTGTTGTGTCATCTGCGAACTTAAGCAGTTTAACAGATGGATCGTTTGAGATGCAGTCATTGCTATATAGAGAAAAGAGAAGTGAAGAGAGCACACAGCCTTGGAGGGCCCCTATGCTAATTATACAGGTATCTGATGTGATTCTGCTTAGCTTCACTTGCTGCTTCCTGTTTGTTAGGAAGCTTATGATCCACTTACAGGTGTGTTCAGGTACTGCTAGGTGGTTTAGCTTAGTTAGAAGAATGTTTGGAATGATGGTATTGAATGCTGAACTAAAATCTACAACCCTTGCATAGGTCTTTGGAGATTCAAGATGTTGTAGGATGTAGTGCAGAGCCATATTAACAGCATCATCTGTTGATCTATTTGCTCGGTATGCAAATTGCAGAGGGTCTAACAGTGGATCTATGATGGTTTTCAAGTGGGACAGCACTAGCCTTTCAAAGGTTTTCATAACTACAGATGAGCAGCCCACTGGAATGTCAAGTTTTCACATTGGTGTAACTTTTAATGTTATGGAGGCATATGAATGCTTTCAAAGTAAATCAAAAGAACCCCAGCATTTCAGTTCAATATTTATATAAATCTTTTATTCCTGATTCCTTTTCTTAGTTGTTCTGTTTATATAAACTACAACTGGTATAATGACAATCGTTTACATAGGCTTAAACTGAGCCTTATTCTAGTGACTGAAAAACTATTCTCCATCATCCCCTGTCAATATGAAAGGTTTAAGGGATATGCATTCTCAATCACACTCATTATACTTTGGAGTATGTGGGTCTTAGATGCACTTTCTATTGCTATATCCAACAAAGTAATAATAGAAGTATGGTGAAGACCAAGGCTCGTTCCGGCTACAACACGGGGGATAAAGCTCCACTAAGTGCCCATCCTCCTATTTGAAATAAATGTGTAGGGCAAGAGAGGAGTCAAAAACTGGTGTAACTGGGGAACCTAATCAGAGGGTCTCTTGAGGGAACAAAGGGGTTTTGAATCCAGCAGAGCTACAATTGTCTTCAGCCCCAATTTGAAACCTGTCTTTCAGAGGAACACTATACCTGTTGACCATTTAAGTGCTGGGACAGATTCTGAGAAAAGCATCTCTACTTATTCATTCTTAATTTTCCTCAATCAATATCCAAAAGAATGAAAAATCAATGGTAAGCTAGCTTCTCCTTTGATCAACATGTTTACATTTACAAATCTGAAAACATTTCACAGGCAAGTCTCACCCATATTGGATGATTCCCCCCAAAAGATACTCTTGAAAATGCGTTCTTAAAGATACACAGGAAGAACACTCCTGCTTACCTTTTCTCATATTTCTGACCAACATGCCAATATAAATCAGAATTATGTGACTTACATTTCAGTGATCCTTGTTCTAATATTTGGCTGATTCACACAAGTATAATTTTTCATTCTAGTGTATTCTGGTGATAGTTAACGAGACTGTAAGTCTTCAGGTCCTGAGTTTATTGTTTCATGTGTTTCTTTGTACATAAAAATCCATATTTTGCAATGCCAGAGCGCTTTTTTTCCCTCTAGGCACTTAATAATAAATCAAATGAAGATATTTATCATTCAATTACTCACACATGCATAAATTAAAGCCATCTTAACTGGATCCCACGTGCAAGATTTTCATAGCAACTAACCCTAGCTCCAGCACATTGTTTCTCAGCAGTTCCTGTTTTCAATTCTTGACTCATGAAGTGCTGAGTAATCAAGTCACCAGAAAGCTAGCTCTGCATGAGCCTGCCTCGATGGACCTCTTGGCCTCATCAGCAACTCCTTTGCCAGAGGGCCACTTAAGGGAATGTGTGAGGTGGTGAATCAATTCCATTAGCAAATTTGGTTATTATAATCACCTCTACTTCTTTAGCAAATACTATAGGAGAACTGTGTTAGTCAGTGGTTGCCCCAGATCAGAAGAAAATCTGTTAGCCGTGTTCTAAACAAAAACATAAGCTTTTTGATCTAGCTCACAAAAGCTGATGCCTTTTAATTAAATTTGTTGGATTGAAAGGGGGCCATCAAACTCCTCCTGGTTTTCTTTAGCGCATGTGACCTGTGGAATGAGGGTGAGGGTTAGAGCTGGCAAACAGCTTTCAGTTGTAGATCCTTTCTTAACCTACTTTCAGCAGATTGCACATGACTTCCTTATAGTCCTCACTGAGAAGCAGCGTAAGGAGAAGAAGTGCTATGTGTCCACTTGCTGCCATAGGACAGCATCAAAAGGCAGAAGAGCGGAGCAAAAAGCACAGCCTCTCCAGGAGCCACTTAGATGGAAAATCTGAGGCCTCCGGAGCAAACACCCAACATTTTTCACATCCACCACACTAGCTGCTGGGAACTATAGTTATTTATTTATTTGTTTGTTTATTTGTTTGTTTGGTTGGTTCGATTTATATGCTGCCCTTCTCCGGAGATTCAGGGTGGCTTACAATGCGTTAAGCAATAGCCTTCATACTTTTGTATATACCTGCTTAGTAGGGCTTTTGGCCCCCCCCCAAGCAGTTTTCTTTTTTATACAAAGTCAGCTTATTTCCCCCACAATCCGGATCCTCATTTTACCTACCTCAAAAGGATGGAAGTCTGAGTCAATCTTGAGCCTGGTGAGATTCGAACTTGCAGTAATTGCAGGCAGCTGGTGCTATTTAACAGCACTTTAGTTTGCTATGCCACCAAGGCTCTTGGTGGCGCAGTTCAAAAGATTTGGAAATAAAATGAAACTGCTCACATTGTTCTCATTATTCCATTTGGTGCTTTGATTCTTTCCTTTGCCCCCCCCCCCCCCCCCCAAGTAGAGAATGCTGGAAATATCGGTTGTAACTTGTTTCCCCTCTCCCCTTTCCCCTTTTCAGACTTTGGGAACATTTTTATCCCAGTGTCCATTTTGTACCTTCCTTATAAATTGTTGCCACCCCCCCCCCAAGATAATTTTCATTTCTCAATGCTTTCTTATCTTTATTTAGCTTGTAACAGGCCAGCTGCAACTTCTTCATTCCAAAACTTTTGCAAAAGATTGAGAACTAAATCACATTTTACATTCATTGTTTGGAGCCCTGTTTCTTCAGATTCCTGGTCCTTTAAAGGGCAAAATATAATTCATGTCAATCTCAGCCCTAAGAAAGGAGTTTTTTAAACTGAATCTGAATAAAGGTACCCCTATTGAAATAGTCTGGGATGCAGGCAAAGCATATATGCGAGGAGTACTAATTCAAATGAATTCTAAACATAGACAGAACCAGCAGAAGAAGAGACTACAATTGGAAGGTGAGATAAAAAAGAAAGAACAACAACTGATACAAAAACCAACAGATGGAAAATTGCAAATGGCTATAAAACTTCTGAAGGATCAATTTCAAATGCTTATAGCAGACCAAACGGCAACTAATTTACAATTTGCAAAGCATAATACTTTTACTAATGCTAACAAACCGGGCAGGTGGTTGGCGTACACTTTGAGGAAACAAGCATCTACACGAATTATTGATAGTACTGAATATGCTGGCAAAGAAGTTTATCAACAAGAATTAATTAAAAAGGCCTTTTTGGAATATTATACTAAGTTATATGCTAAAGATAATATACAGAATATTTCTATAGACGAATATCTAGAAAACAAGAGAGTTTCAAAAATTTCAACAACTCAAAAGAAAAGTTTGGAACAACTGATAACAGTTGAGGAGATCAGTTTCGCTATAAAACAACTAAAAACAGCTAAAGCTCCAGGGACGGATGGCCTAACCGCAGTTTACTATAAAACTTTACAAGAGGAAATGATTGAGCATCTTAAAGATTTATTCTGTAATATACAATTAGGAGGTAAGATACCTTCCTCATGGAAAACAGCCTTTGTTTCATTGATTCCGAAAGAAGAATCAGGTCTTAAGAAACCAGAAAATTATAGACCAATATCTCTATTAAGTACAGATTATAAAATCTTCGCAAAAGTATTAGCCAACAGATTGATGCCAGTTATCCAAAAGGTAATTCATCATGATCAAGCAGGATTTATTGAAGGCAGATATATGAAGGAGAATGTCAGGCAAGTTATAGATTTAATGGACTATCTAGATAAGAATAAACAGATCTCTGCAGCGCTGGTTTTTTTGGATGCGGAAAAAGCCTTTGATCGAGTGAATTGGAACTTTATAATTAAGACTTTGGAAAAAATGGATTTGGGGGAGCGGTTTATACAAACGATTGGTGCAATTTATCAAGAGCAATATGCACAACGTATTATTAATGGATGTTTAACATCGAATTTCAACATACAAAAAGGCACCAGACAAGGTTGTCCATTATCCCCACTATTATTTATTCTAACTTTAGAAGTCTTACTTAATGCAATACGGGACTCGAACTCTTTGACTGGAATAGCCATAAGGCAAGAGGACTATAGAACTAAGGCATTTGCAGACGATCTGGTTGTTACCCTATCACAACCTATGAAATCAATAATCCAGATGAAAGATATTATAGAAGATTATGGCATGGTATCTGGTTTTAGGCTGAACCAGAAAAAAACTAAAATAATTGTTAAAAATTTGACAGAGAGCAAAAAAAAGGAACTGGAAAGAATGGCAGGTTTTGAAATTGTTTCAAAGGTCAAATATTTAGGAGTACAAATCGCAGATTCAAATGTAAAACTGTTTCAAAATAATTATGAGGTTCTATGGCAAAAGATACAAAAAGATATGCAAAATTGGAAGAAACTGCAGTTATCACTGCTTGGAAGAATATCAGCAGTAAAGATGAATGTTTTACCGAGATTTATTTTTTTATTTCAAATGATACCGGTGCTCAAATCAGATAAACCACTGCTAGAATGGCAAAAAGGACTGAATAAATTTATTTGGAATGAAAAAAAACCGAGAGTTAAACTGAAAATAATGCAAGGTACTCGTGAGAGAGGTGGTCTCCAAACCTTCGATTATACTATGAAGCAGCTGCATTGACACAAATAAGTGATTGGTTTGGGAAAACTAAGACTGAATTGTTGAATATAGAAAGTCATGACCTTGTTTGGGGATGGCATGCATACTTATTTTATGACAATAAAGTGGATAAAGTGTTCAATAGTCATCTACTTAGAAATGCCTTGATGAGAATCTGGAGGAAGCACTGAACTAATTGGGATTATAAGATTCCGTTTTGGCTGGATCTTGCTGTTACCATGTGGAATACAAATATTAAGTCACTCGGGGGTTTCTTATATAAAGAGTTACTTTATTTTGAAGAGGGCAGATGGCGACTGAAGACTTTGGATATGCTGTTGGAAGAAGGGAAATCTTTGACTTGGTTGCAGTACAATCAATTACAGATGAGATGGAAAGAAGATCAACAAACTGGTTTAATGGAATATGAACTAGAATTGGTTAGACAGATAAAGGAGACAGGTCCAATGCATATTAAGAGAGTTTATAATGTTTTGTTAGAAAGGGATTCAGAAAATGAGTTAGTTAAAGATTGTATGATTAAATGGGCACAGAATTTCTCTCAACCAGTTGTGATGGAAACATGGGAAAAAATATGGGTTCAGAACGTTAAGTTTACACAGTCACAAAATTTACGAGAAAATTTTTATAAAATGTTTTATAGATGGCATTTAGACCCCAAGAAATTGTCTTGTATGTACCCTAACGTGCAGCCAAAATGTTGGAGATGTGAGTGTTTAGATGCTACATATTATCACATATGGTGGACTTGCAAAAAAGTGAGGGCTTTTTGGATAAAAATTTGGTGGGTTATGCAAAATGTTTTAAGGAAAAAAATACAATTTTCTCCGCAATTTTTCTTATTGGGTATAGTTAAAGATTTTACATTGGGTGAAACAAAACTGATTTTGTATATAGTGACAGCAGCTAGGTTATTGATTGCCCAATATTGGAAGAGTGATACCTTACCGACTGTGGACCAATGGATTCAGAAGATGGCTGGATTTGCAGAAATGGCGAAGATCTCAGCCTTTTTAAAAGACCAGACGCATGAGAAATATATACAGGAATGGAATAAATGGATTGAGTATATACAGAATAAGTATCAGACTAGAAAATATTATGTAGCTTTCAGCTGAGAGGGATTGATGTTTATGCTAGTAAATATAGAAAAAAGATATGGAAGGATGAATAACATATACATTGTTTGGGAATACTAGTATTGCATATAATGGAAGTCAAGGGGGGGAGGGAAAAGGGTGGAGGGGGAGGGTTAGGGTGGGATTGGGAGGGAATTATATATTTTTTCTATGTGTATTATATAATGTTGGGTAAGGGTGGGGGGGAAGGGGGAAAAATTTGTATTTGTAAAACTTTTTCAATAAAAAAAAAAATCAGCCCTAAGCAGATTCCTATTCTTGTCCCTGTGGTTTTCCTGGAAAGTATATGATTTGACATAGTCCTTATGGGATGCTTCTTATTTCATTCCAGGAATTTAGCTGGGTCCACCCTTACCTTGCTTTTAAAGCTAAGCTAAAACCAGGTGGGTATAGTCAATTTCCTGATCTCGGATTGTGAGAACTACCTACAAAGCTTAAGTGGTTGTAATACATTAGAGGTTGGAGAATCCCCAGAGGTTTGAATGCCAAAAGTGGTATGTAAGCAAATCTTCAGAATTTGGGATATTATGTTGAAATGTTTGGATACTTGTGAGACTTTCTGCTCCAGTCAAAATCCTATCAATATCTAGATTAGCATTTCTCAATTTCAGCAAGTTTAAGATGAGTGGATTTCAACTGGAGGAATTGATGCTGGCTGGGGAATTTTGGAAGTCCACCCATCGTAGATTTGCTGAGCTTGAGAAACTATTCTAGATTATTATCCAAATTAGTGATATATCTCCCAAGAGTGCTTGGAAACGGTGCCCCCATGTGGTGCTCTGTGTCATTCTTCTACTGTTGGAAAACCAGGATGTGACCAGCATAGAAATATGAGCCCACCCACCAACCCTTTAGTGCTAACTGCTTCATATACCTCAGAAGAGATCTAGCTGGCAATTCCCTACTCTGGAGCTTAGGTGGCGGAACATGGTATTGATTCAAATTATTTCAGGAAGTTCTTCACATTGAATTTCTATTCTACTTAGATTGAGCCCCTTCCAGCCCTATGATTCTATGACTCACATACATTACATACATACATTTACATGTATGTAAATGTATGTATGTACATTTGCATGGCTACATAAAGCGATATCTCTGCTAGAAATTCCTTCCTGCCTAGTGAACATCATACATTTTGATATGAAGCATAGCAAGTGGTGATGCAGGAAATAAAACATAATGTTTCACCAACAGTTACCTGTTTTTATACCACAGCCTACAATATTTATTTAAAAAGATGGACTTTTCCCCCACCCAGAGCATGTTTTTTCCTCAAAATTATGTTACTTATACTATATTATTAAATAGCAAATCTTCCCATTCAGAGGGTGGGTGTATTTTCTAAGGTAATTCTTTCTAAAACAAATTCTTCTCCAGATGCACCCTTTGCACAGCTCATTTTCCCTAATGATGTTCCTGAATGTCTCAAAAATATGGCAATGGGTTAATTGTATCATGCTCTGGAGAGGTGGGAAAGCTGAAGGTGATTAATTCAGGAATTATTTTTTTTTTGTTTTAAAAAAGAATTCACAAGTGGCAGCCTTCTTTGCAATTAGCCTTCCTCATCCACTCCAAACGTTCTCACATAAGCAGCATATTAGAATACCTGACTCAATTTTCCCCATTAATTTTTTCAATACATACAGTATTGTAGGTGGTACTTTCCATCAAGTAAATAACAGCATAGCTTACAACACTGTGTGAATTGTTCCTTTGCTGTTTTTCTGGTTTGCCTCATAGATTGAAGAATTGATTTGTTCCCTAGAAACATATTGAATGAAAAAGAAAGTGATCTTGGGTGGGTATGTTCATTAACACTTTCTCTTGTCTTCTTTTAAGACTATACTTTTCCATTCCAGTAGGCTCCATTTCCTTTGGTGGGGTTTTCAAATAAAATATGCTTCTCCTCACATAAACCTGGAAACAATTTTTTTTGTCTGGGTTTCCAAAGAGAACCCAATTCAAACACTTAAAGAATGTGACACTATAATTTGTTCCCATGAAACCAACTATTTAAACACTGAATGATATGTTGAAAAGGACTGACTTTCAGAACTGTCTGAGCTATCTTACCAACCAAATTAATAGAAGCACAAACAGGATTTGAAATAACGATTTGTAACCCACATTCTGCTATTTCTTGTCAGCAGCCTGGAAAGCAAAACAGTTTTGATTACTGAAAAAACAAAAAAACCTCATAGCTTTAGGCAACCACCATAGAGACTGGTCACCAGGATCCTGACTGACCTTCCCCAACTTTACATATTTACTCAAAATAAAGTAACAGTTTTATAAAATAAAATAAAATAAAATTTATTTATAAAATAAAGGCACAGCTTGGCTCTTTTAATAGGTTGAGGAAGGAATATAAGCCTGTGCATTGGAATTGAACATTTTATGAAATGGATGGGTAAATAAAGAGAGGTCTACTGAATCTGTGCTGCAAACATCCAGATTATCAGTGGATGGCGGTAAAGAATTAGGAATTTCTATAGGTCTCTGCTGCCGTCTAGCAGTTGTCTGGATTTGCAGCTCGGATCTGACCAAATAGAAATTTAATATCAAGACTATTCTTCTGAACAAATAGTCTCCTCATTAGAGCATATTAGATGTGGGTCACCCCCCTCCCTGCCCTTCTTTTGCTGTGTTGCCTCCTCAAGCTTCTGTTGCTATGCTGTAACTACTGGAATGTGCTCTACGTGGGACTGTCATTAAATGGTATCTAGAAACTTCAATTAGTAGAATTTGGCAGCCTATTTATTAGCAGGATTGAACAGAACATAAAACACTGGTATTGAAAGATATCTCCCTTGGCACCCAATCTGTTTCCAGGCAATTCACAGGAGCTGGGATTTTTTTTTTGTCCTTTAAAGTCCCAAATAGCTCAGATCTAGTTTACCTCAGTGAACATCATCTTTCATATCAGCCTCCTTGTAACACTAAGGAAGTTGCAGATTTTTTTTTCCTGACTGTGTCTTTTATCCAATCAGGGATGGCCAAAGACCAGGGACTTTACAATGAGGTTCCAGTATTATGTGCCTCATCTGAGAAGCAGGATTACAGAATAACAGAGATGGAAGGAACCTTGGACGTTTTCTAGTCTAACCTGCTCAGGCAAAAAAACCTATACCTATACCATTTCGCGAACTGCGGAGGCACAGTGGTTAGAATGCAGTACTGCAGGCTACTGCAGTTTGGCAGATCGAATCTCACCAAGCTCAAGGTTAACTCAGCCTTCCATCCTTCCGAGGTGGGTAAAATGAGGACCCAGATTGTTGGGGGCAATGTGCTGACTCTGTAAACTGCTTAGAGAGGACTGTAAAGCAGTATAAAGCGCTATATAAGTCTAAGTGCTATTGCTATTTCAGACAAATGGCTGTCCAATCTTTTGTACAAAACCTCCAGTAATGGAGCACCAGTGGTGGGTTTCAAAATTGTTTACTACTGGTTCTGTGGGTGTGGCTTGGTGGGCGTGGCATGGCTTGGTGGGCATGGCTTGGTGGGCGTGGCAGGGGAAGGATACTGTAAAATCTCCATTCCCATCCCACTCCAGGGGAAGGATACTCAAAATCCCCATTTCTTCCCGATCAGTTGGGATTTGGGAGGCACAGAATAGATGAGGGTGGGGCCAGTCAGAATTTTTACTACCGGTTCTCCGAACTACTCAAAATTTTCACTATTGGTTCTCCAGAACTGATCAGAACCTACTGAAACCCACCTCTGTGGAGCACCTACAACTTCTGAAGGCAAGTTGTTCCACTGATCAATATTTTGAAGCCATCTCTGAATCTTTTCCCTTTTTTTGCCTCTGGTAACCCTCCTTGCTCATTTGGGTGAGCTCCCATATAAGTTTTGTAAGCTTTTGTAAACCAATAGCTGAGTCCATGGGATGGAACACTAGTACCTTCAGACCCTTCCCCAAAAGCCTTATGGGCCTTCACGTCTTAGCCTTACCACCTTGATGGCTTGGTAGTTCCTACTGCTATCTCCTATCCTCCAGGAAGGGCCTCACTTGATGTTGTCCTTCTAAATCCTCTTGTTGATTGGGCTCCTATCCAGGGGTGAAATCCAGCAGGTTCTAACAGGTTCTGGAGAACTGGTAGCAGAAAATTTGAGTAGTTCAGAGAACCGGCAAATACCACCTCTAGCTGGCCCCAGAGTGGGGTGGGAATAGAGATTTTGCAATATCCTTCCCCTGTCATGCCCAGCAAGCCACGCCCACAGAACTGGTTGGGAAAGTTTTTGAATTTCACCCCTGCTTCTATCTCTTATGCCTTTATGGTGATTAAAAGATTAAAATCAAAGAAGTGAAATGATTTTACCTCCTACCCAGCATTTTCCATATAGGACAGCAATAGGAGTCAGTTTGGTCTTGTGGCTAAGGTACCAGGCTAGAAATCAGGAGAGCATGGGTTCTAGTCCAGTATTAGACATGACAGCCGGTTGGGTGATTTGGATCAGTCACTCACTCTCAGCCCAATCTACCTTACAGGATTGGGCTGAGAGTGAGTGACTGATCCAAATTACTCAACCGGGTGTCATGTTACAGGGTTGTTGTTGTAGAAGAAATAGGAGGATGGAGTATTATATTCATTGCCATAAGTTATTTATAAAAAAAAATAAAATAAAGGTGGGATAAAAATCAAGACTGGTAAAAACAATGTCACAACAGGGTTACAAGAAATGCCCTGTCCTTTTTCTACAAGCTTTGCAACATCACAAGCCTGTCCCAAAGGTGAAAGAAGTGTGATCCTGCAGACACCGCTTCTCCTGCCTATATAGTGTAGAGATGGATGATTCAGCCTTTCCTTCTTTCCTTGGGAGATAGACCAATCTTACCAGAGCTAAACAAAATCAAAAGTTTATTTTAAAAAATAGGTAAAATGTAACTCCTTTTAATTTTAGACATTATAAGGCAAATAGCTAGTGTTGCTAAAGTTACATTGCAGAATTATTTAGATTACAATAGCACAATCAATAGGCAGCTGTCCTTGGAGGAACATCTGACAGCTGTAGCCAGGGGGACCTTTTGTCAGGTTCGCCTGATTCGCCAGTTGCGGCCCTTTCTTGATCGGGATTCCCTGTGCACAGTCACTCACGCCCTTGTCACTTCCCGCCTAGACTACTGTAATGCTCTCTACATGGGGCTCCCCTTGAAGAGCACCCGGAGGCTCCAACTGGTCCAAAATGCGGCCGCGCGGGTAGTGACGGGAGCAGCGTGGCGCTCCCACATAACACCGCTCCTGCGCGAGCTGCACTGGCTTCCGGTGGTCTTCCGGGTGCGCTTCAAGGTGTTGGTGATCACCTTTAAAGCGCTCCATGGCATAGGGCCTAGTTATCTCCGAGACCGCCTGCTGTCACCGATGACCTCCCATCGACCCGTGCGCTCCCACAGAGAGGGCCTCCTCAGGGTGCCATCAGCCAAACAATGTAGGCTGGTGACTCCCAGGGGGAGAGCCTTCTCTGTGGGGGCACCCACCCTCTGGAACCAGTTGCCCCCGGAGATTAGGAGAATTCATGACCTCAGTGCCTTCCGCCGTGCCCTAAAAACACATTTTTTCCAACAAGCCGGGCTGGCTTAAGAAGAAATTTTAAATATTTTTAATATTTTAATTGGTCTGTGAGTTTTAAATTTTGTAGCCAAATTATATATATATTTTAAATGTCTTAATATTTATATTTTATGTTTTTTATGTCTGGCTGTACACCGCCCTGAGTCCTCAGGGAGAAGGGCGGTATATAAATTGGAAATAAATAAATAAATAAATAAATAAATCGGTAATTTAAGTGGAACATTCCAAAAGAAATCCCTCTAAGAATAGTATAGACTACGTAAAAATTGAAAATGAAGTATCTTCATGTCTACCTTAAAAATGGTTAAAATTTGAAATGTACGCAATTTACTAGTTTGTAGAGAGGAATAAATTACATTTCATTTAGTACAACTCAAAGAAACAAAAATTACATATAGTGCAACCTCCTGGTTGAACATTTTAATCTATTCCTACAGAGATAGAAAAAACTTGAAATAATTTCCCCCCTGGTTCAATTATTTGGATTGTTGTAGCATTTAGGGATGTTGCCAATCAGAAACAATAGGCAGGGAGCTATCTTCAACCCCACTGCTACTAGCCTTGATCCTGCAACTTCTTTCTTTGTTTTTAAAATATCAACTTTCTTATATTTTCCACAGAGGGCGAGACTGGAAACAATCTGATTCTGATCTCTATGTATACATGTAGGCATAATCTCTTTGTCTCATGGATGTGAATTGTATGTCTCAGTGAACAGCTGATGTAAGGACAATAACTCTGAATATGCTTTCAATTTATATAACTCAGTCCATTTCACCTGTATAATGAAAATCTACCATCATATAGGAAAAAAAACCCCACCTGTGTATTCTCTGCTTATCTGCCATTTCTCTCCCTTCCAAATCCCTTTAAAAGGTAATCCTCTACTTATGACCACAATCAACCCCCAAATTTCTGTTGCTAAGTGAAACATTTGCTAAGCCCCATTTTACATTTTTTCTTGCGCTATAAAGTGACTTGCTGCAGTTGTTAATTTAGTAACACGGTTGTTAAGTGACTTTGTCAGGTCGCAAAAGGTGAATACATGACCCCAGGATACTGCATCTGTCATGAATACGAGTCAGTTGCTAAGTGCCTGAATTTTGATCACTTGATCATGGGGATGCTGCAATGGTCATAAGCGTGAAAAATGGTCATAAGTCACTTTTTTCAGTGCTGTTGTAACTTTGAATGACCGCTAAACAAACTGTTGTAAATTGAGGACTACCTGCCTTTTAATCATGCCATGAGTAAACTATTTATTTATCACAGTTTGGAACTGCCCATCTCAAACAAACTTACTGTTTGAATAGAAACGCCATACAGTAATATTCTTTGTTTGCCTTTGCCTTAGTGTGTTTGTGAAATCAATCTTTCAGGTTTGTAGCTGACATGTGAACCTGATCATTGGGGCTTAATGAACTAACTATGAGTTAACATGATGCATAACTTGCATCACTGTAGTACATCTTTTCTTTCCACTCATGTATTTTCTGACCTTCTTACAACTTGTAAATTGACTTAGAATGTTTGCCTGTTGCTTGTGGCTCCTTGTGCAGCTGCTGCTCCTGCCAAGATCATAAACTCTCCATGGTTTTGCTTCTGACTTTGCAAAAGACGATGCTGTGTCTGAAGGACTGCTAGCTACTGTGCTGCAGAGAGATCAGGCTCATAGATGATTCAAGGTGTGACTGAGATGCATTGCTGTTTAAATGCTTCAGATTGCTTCTAAGTATGCAATTAAACATCTGCATTACAAGCATTTTTGTAAATAGGTATCCCCATATCTCCTCTTCTTCACTGCTGTATTTGGTGACCAGCCTGACTTCTCAGTGGTCCAGTTGGCCAGGAGACTAGTTGGGAGCTTAACTCTGTCACAGCTATTTTCAATTTTATTTTTCAACCTCTTGTGCAAACTGCATTTATCTGGATGGGTCAGGAAGTAAAAGACTGAAACAGGGCACATGAGTGGGGGAAGACAAAGAAATGACCCACTCCAATGCAAGAAGAGCCCCCAAATGTAAACTTGTTCTGTTCTTGCTCAAGACACTTTACCCAGTCTGAAATAGAAATCACAGTAACTAAACTCTCTACTTTGTTTAGTTCGGGCAGAGTGTGATGTGTGAACCTGTGATTTGTGAATCGAAGGTATAGGGGAATTATGCCTGTTCAATAAATCATGGCCTAGTGCAATGTGTGAATCCTTTTGGGCAAATCAGACCCAGAACAATAGCCCAGTTGCTTTCCAGTTGGGAGAAAGTCTTCATAGATGTGTACTCAATTGGAGGCCTGCTTTTGACAGTCCCAAAGGCCAAGGGAGCCATATAGGCCGATGTGAAACTGCAGCACTGATTCCTTCACTTCGTCTGCTTGTTTCTTAGAACTACTGTAGAGTGAGTGATGGCAGCTGGGCCTTTTGTTTTAGCTTTAACTGATTGGTCTGAAAGAAGGCTCCTCCCCCCCCTCCCCAATTTCCCCAAGAAAGCTCTGCGAGAGAAAGCTTTGTGAGAGGACTGAATGATAGATTGAAGTAGAGAAGGGGTAACAGGGGAGTCATAGATGGATGACACCCTGTGCTATGTGGGGGAAAAACGGGAGAGAATGTTATCTGCCTGTGGTGAGTCAAAGGGGGCTTGTGCAAGCCAAATACCTCCCAGTTAACCATCTTCGCTAGTTTGAGGTGTGGTCAGTGACTGCTGGTTTGCAGAGTTGGTAGCTTAACCTCTTTGGGGCAGAAATATTTCTTTGACAGGTGCAGGTCAAAGCTAAGCTTGTCAGGTTTACTCAGAATATTTTTTTTTAACTTTTACTTTGATTATTTTATATTTCATTTTATGCATAAGTGAGTGCAATGATTAACCTCTGAGTGGCAGATCTCGAGGTGGGATTGATTTAGAATGCTATCTACCCAACCAAAGATGAGAGACATCCTGGACTGAGAGAATAATACTATTATACCCTTTCATTATAAGATTTGTTGATCTAGGGCGGGGGGAAGGGGGGGGAATGATGGCCCACTTTATGACTTGTGCACTTCAACTCCCAGAATTCCTGAGCCAGCATGGCTAGCTCAGGAATTCTGGGAGTTGAAGTCCACAAGTCATAAAAGAGCCATCGCTCCCACCAGGGGTGGGTTCTACTTACCTTCACTACCAATTCTCAATGGGGCTGCATGCACGCATGAGCAAAGCAAGCACGCATGAGCAAAGCAGGCGCGCATGTGCGCTCTTCTGCACGTGCGCAGAAGCGTTCTGATGATGTTGGGGTCGGTGGGCAGAGCCTCCCGCCGGTTTAACCACCAATTCTATAGAACCGGTACAAACCAGGGGCAACCCACCACTGGCTCCCACCCTTGATCTAGGATAGCTATCAGCTATTAATTTTTGTAAAAAATATTTGCAATAACCTAAACTGGGATTATTAAAACCATCCCTATATCCAAAGAAATCCATTAAGAGGCTAGGAAGAAAAAGTCTACCCTGTTTCCCCCAAAATAAGACATCCCCTGATAATAAGCCCAATCGGGCTTTTTGAGCGCTTAGCAATAAGGTCAAGCACTTATTTTAGGGTTCAAAAAAAATATAAGACAGTGTCTTATTTTCAGGGAAACACGGTACATTAATGAACAAGAAGCAGGGGTGGGTTCCACTTACCTTTACTGCCTATTTGCAGCATGCGCAGACCACCCATGATGACGTCGTGGTGAGTTGGCAGAGCCTCCCGCTGGTTTTACTACCAGTTCTATGGAACCGGACTGTACTGGGAGCAACTCACCACTGACAAGAAGGTGAATACCTGTTAGGATTTTTAAGTAGATATTGATGGATATTTAATATGCACGGTGCAAGAAAAAAGAAAGGTAATAGTTAGGGATGATATTCCGTCCATTTCTTGCATTTTTCCTGATATCCAGAAGTGTGTTTTCGATAAGTATCCTCCTTGCAGTGTCCTCCCACCCCAATTTTATGAGCGCTCAAGACATAAAAGTCTTGATCATGACAGCATTGAAAGGGCTTTGCACCATTTCTGGGCAGGTCAAAATGTCTTCATTACATAGTCTCAATTGGTGGTTTTGTTTTTTAACATTCAGGAAAAGATTTGGATTCTTGTCTATTAAGACAACAAACACTTCTATTTAGTAACTGCTATATAAAGGATTCTATATAAATTATTCTGTGTGCCCCAGATGTTTGTTTTTTGAAGCTTGTTCTCTCCTAATACACTCTGACAAACTTATATGTTAAGCATTCCAAAAGAGTTTGCATGATACATTTCAAGTGTAGTGAGAGGTTGTCTGCTGTTCACAGATTTTTGAAAAATTCACATGGGCCAAAAATAGCTGTTTTGATCTTTTTTGTTATTATGTGTATGTGTGTGTCAGTTTGGAGAAGATCTCTGAGAATACAACTGCATTACTTACAGACAGTAATGCACAGCCAAGGAAACAAGCCAATGGATCTTCAAACAAATTTAACCCAGTGTTCTCATTCAAGGCAGAAATGACCAGGTTCAAATTATCCTACTTTACACACATTACAAGAAGATTTAGTTCTCTGGAGAAGGCTTTAATGCAGAGAAGGTAGAAGGAAAGGGAAGAAGAGGAAGACCAAGCAGCAACGTTGGATAGACTCGGTTACAGTGGTGATGTGTGCTGTGGTGGAGGATTAGACTGGGGACAAGCTATGACTGTAAATAATTGTTATAATGGTTATGACCTTATAACCTTTTTCAGAATTTTCCTATAAAGAAACTGGTGAAACTTTTTATGGCAAATATCTAAACACAGTCATTGTGGGTGGTGAGTCCAATATGCTGTCACCTTAAAATGTAGTTGACTATTTTATAGTTTGCTTTTTCATGTGAATCCAGGAATTGTAATAACAACAAATAATATCATTCAGGCACTGAGTGAGAGTTATAGGAATGGCTTCTAAAATTCATAACTGAAGAATCTGTCTCCAAACTCATCACAATAAATAGTATTTTGGTTGACCGACTGCATATTGAGACTATCTTCAGGTGACCACTAAGAAATCTTAGCAAGCCATTATATCCTACAGGAAGTCCTCAACGTATGACACAAAATTTCTGTGTCTATGCGAGACAGTTGTTAAGTGAATTTTGCCTATCTTCCGACCTTTCTTATCACAGTTGTTAAGGGAATCACTGTAATTGTTAAGGTAGTAACACAGTTGTTAAGTGAATCTGGCTTCCCCCACTGACTTTGATTGTCAGAAGGGGGTCACAGAAGGGGGTGTGTCACATGACCTGGGGACACTGCTACTGTCATAAATATGAGTGCGTGGCCAAGCGTCTGAATCATGTAGAAATGCTGCAATGGCCATAAGTGTGGAAACGATAATTAGTCACCTTTTCCAGTGCTGTTGTAACTTCAAACGGTCACTAAATGAACTGTTGTAGGTTGAGGACTACCTGTATTTGTCTTCTTTTTTTAAAATCACTATTTTAAAAAAATGGGCATCTTTTTAATTCATTCTTTTGCTGTTGCCTTGCTTTTTCTCATTTACCACTCATACATTAATTTGAGAGACTGATTATATTTTTAACCTCGGGTTCAAAAACCCGAGTTCTCTTTTGCTCGGCTGGAGCAACTGAACTTTTAAGTATCATCTTATAGCCCAAATTATTTTCTAGAATGGAAGCACAGGCATTAGTGTCTGTACAGTAGTTGCAAATTAATGGAGGAAGGAGTGGAGGGGGGGAGAGATCCCAATTTGAATGGTATCTTCACTTTACTGGTTTCCTTTACTGATCTCCAAAAATAGATATGACCAGTGGTGGGATTCAGCCATTTCTCACCACTTCGGGAGAACCGGTTGTTAACATTCTGAGCAGTTTGGCAAACTGGTTGTTGGAAGAAATCATTAGGGCAGAGAATCGGTTGTTAAATTACTTGAATCCCACCACTGGATACGACCCACTTGGTTTAATGAAGTTCATGGATGTCATCTGCACTATTGCAGCTCCAAGATCAGCTTTCCCATGATCTGGTCAAGCAGAAAGCAAGGTGGACTATATTCAACTGGTGGTGTTCAATTCCAATTCAAATCATGCTTGTAATATGAACACTAGAGGGCAGTCTGACACTGCTGCAGTAGTTGTGAGAATGCTAGCACCAATCAGCTCCTTCATCCATAGGTCTGGTACTAGTTTTAGTTGGTCAAAGAAGGAGGTGTAGTGCACCCACACAAAGGGTAAACAAATGAAACAAACAAAATGTTTAAAAGTTATATTTATGTAGTTACTTACTAAGCACATCTAAATTATATTAAAGTAACAAAAATATATTTATCCCAAAGGTGCTTTTTCAAAAGGCAATTGGACTTTCTGGTTTTTCTTTGAAGACATCATTTCGCTTGGATGAGAAGCGAAACGATGTTTTCAAAGAAAAACCAGAGAGTCCAGTTGCCTCTTGAAAAAGCACCCTTGGGACAACTATGACCTGGATAATTGAGAAACTACATAGACAAAATAACTTTACAATCCCCAAGGCATGTCACAACTTTTGAGCACCCCTAATGTTTGAAAATCGAAAGTTGAAAAATTTGACACAACCTAGACATTATCTGAAATATTTTGTGACCTCTGGATTATCAAACAACACACAACAGGTAATAATCATTTGAGAAGTCTTCTGGCCACTGAATAATCTTCACACTCATTAGCAGTGAAGGACAGACTGGTTAAAAATTGAGGACCCTAAGGGACAGAGACAAGAAGAAAATAAGATGAAAAAGTAAAAAGGATGATGTCTTTTACTCCAAAACCATCTTTGATGCAGAATATTTGAAGCCGTTTAACCCAATCAAATTAATGTATTTTGTTTTGTGCATGAGAAGAGATTAGACAGATGAGACAGTTTTCTAAGGACAGATGGGATGGCAATAACCTGGACAAATTAAAAGCTGCCACATCTTGTGTAGGATATCCCTATTTTTACTGCAATCATGTACATAGTTTTCTGAGACTAAAAGCCTCAGAACTCTAACTTCTGAGCATGTGTGCTTCAGAATGCACTCAAAATCTCTTTCCACAAAATCAGTTTGAGTACAGAGACAGAGAAGTCATGGTATACATAATGGCATATTTATGCGGTGACCAAATTTTCTTGAAAAAAATGAAGAACAAACCCGAAAAAGGGACAAAGCTGAAAGAGATTCATAAAGATAAAAAATTGCTGTTTAGAACTTTGCTTTACAAACAGAAATGGAAGAGCAAAACCGAGCAAAACCGTACAAAAATACATATTCTCCTTGTGTGTGTGTGTGTGTGCATGTGCGTGCATGTATACACATATTATTCATGTGTGTGTGTGTGTGTATGACTGTGCATTAAGTGGTATCATTTGTACAGTAAAAGTTAATCAAAATAAAGGACAAAAGTTAGTTTTTTAAAAAAAATAAATATAAAAGCCAGCTTTCTGAAATGAAAAACTATCCTTTATCAAAAAGGACAGATGATTATTGTAGATAATCCTGCAGGGCTGTGTTTTAGCCCTCTGAAAATGCCATTCAGATAATGCATCCATTGCATCCTTTTATTTGCAATATGGAATTTATTCACTTCTGCAAGCATCAGAAGACCAAAGGTATGATATGTTGATTGACATCACAAGTCTCCTTTCCAAATTTTGAAAACTTTTTTATAAAATAGAAAATGATGGGCAGTGCCCTTCCCCAACATTCTCCCTAATAGATCACCCGTGCTAATTTAAAAAGAAATCTCGGAGCTCCAGGGCAAATGAGCAAGAACAGCAGGAAGGTATCTTCTCACTGTGTTGCCAATCATTTCAGGGAGACATTTTGTCCTGTAAAAATTACTCTTGCAAGCAGAAAGTAGTAGCATTAACATCCTACACCAGCTTGAAGGGAAGTTTGTCTCGCTGAACCCTGTAGGGAGCTGCACTGCAATTCCCTTCCTCACCTGCCTCCATTTATAGTCAGTCTTGATTTCAAATACATTGAACTGAAATTTGTGAGACCACAACCTGTCACTGAACCTTGTACAATATTACTGAGAAGCCAAGTCCCACTGTATTCCACATGACCTTCTCCTCCCTCATCCAATGCATAGCTTAAAATATATATTTTTTAAAGAAAAGGTTGCATCAAGTGCTCATCAGGAAAGCTAAAAAGGACAGCTTCTATCTATAAAGAGCCAGTTTGATCCAGTGGTTAAGGCATCAGTCTAGAAAGGAAGAGACGGCGAATTCAAGTTCCAATGGAGCTACAAAAGGCATCTAGGTGACTTTAGGCCAGTCACCTTCTCCCTCTCAACTCAACGGGTTGTTGTTGTTGTTGTGGGGAAAATAGGAGGAGGAAGGAGTAGTAGATTTGTTCGCTGTCTTGAGTTATTTGTAAAAATAAAAAAATATGGGATATAAAAACCAAACAAGAAAACAAACAAGCAAGCCAAGAGATACATGAATGTACTGATTTTGTGAAGGCCACACAATGAGGTTGTGAGTACTAGACCATTTCCTCCCACTCTTCCTCCCCCAAGACCCATATCAGCACCTTAACTCCATTGGTCCAGCTTGATTCTAAGGATTCTGATGTCCTTGTACTATGAGTCAGGCTGAATGCCAGCAACATCAAAGTGCTAGTTTAAAATAGAACATTGCCTCCCCACCCCCATTTATCCCTACATTACAACCATTTAAAATCGCTGTGATATGCAGATAAGTAGGAGAGGGAGCCACAGAGCTGTCAGAATTGGGGAGGCCTTTGGAGACTCCATATTTATGGTCTCCAGGTGTTCTACCCTTTCCCTACAGAAACATGTACTTGTTTTTTCAACCCCCCCCCCCATTTCTCTCGCTGGAGGGGAAGATCAGAAAGAGGGAGGGAGAGAATCAGTCACTCAATTAGTAGAGGATGAAGAGAGCAGGATCTTAACTGATGATTTAAAAATAAAAACTACAGTATGGCTGCGGCTAATCGAAGAACCCTCCTTACTGCAGGCTCCTGAACTTTGTTCCAGCAGCCCATGTTTCCAGACTGTACAAGAAAGAAGATTTATTACTTGCTACTCTTTAAACTTTCTGGGCAAATTGGCAAAAAGAAGGATTACCATACCCTTTACTGATGAAGACCTTGAGGCAAACTAATCTTATTAGTTTCTTAGTGTAAATAAGAAATGTACAATAACGGTGTGAGGCACATTATAGGTACAGCAATTATCCAGCTCAGCTCGGCTGTTTTGGAGCAGAAAGATGTCCTCCCTTCCCTTTCTGTCTCCCCAGAGCTTTATAGGCAGAGCACTTTATAGGCAGAGCACCGAGTTAGATGGGCCTTCAGCTGCAGCAAAGTCTCTGCTCTCTGGGATGGGGCCCAGAATTGCAGGATGGATGGTCAGAAACGAGAAGGGATGAAGGCAAAGGTCATAAAAGTCCAGGGCTGAAGTTTATACAAATTAGAAAATAATGGATTAAGGCCATAGGGCATATTTTCACAGGAGAAAAATATGTTTGGGTCATTAATTCTAACTTTTTGAGTAACAAGCTCCACACCAAAGCTAAGAAACGCATAGATTTTTGCTTCAGCTTGGATTGGGCTAGGTGGGTAAGAAACAGCAACAGAAAGCTGCTGTCCCTTTAAAGAGTGGAAAGCCATGAGTCCAAGATCTCCTTGGCACAGAGGTGGCCTAGATGAAAGAAGTGAGATGACAAGCCTTATTAATAATGGGTAAACATACACTAGCTGTGGAGTGAAATGATTAACGCACAAAGCTGGAGCAGAAAGAGAGGCGGCAGCTGCTACTGGTTGGACCAAGATGTGGAGGGCACTGATGTAGGAAACTGAGTTGCCTAAGGGGTCCCAAAGTCACCACCAACAATCTGGGTCATTCCTGAATTCCTCCTTTTCCACATCCCACTGGGAGATACTATGCAGTTGTGAGATATATAAGGCTCTGTGGGATCTTTTTTTTTTTTTTTTTTTGGAGCCAGATGTAACATAGGATGTTGGAATTATAGTTTGAAAAAGCCTGGATGACAACAAAAGTTTACACAAATATGTCCTATAGGGATTGTAGATCGTGGAATTGTAGAATTGGAAGGGACCTTGAAGGTCATCTGATCCAACCTCCTGCTTAGCGCACGATTCACGACTATGGCATCGCTGACAAATGACCAACCAGGTTTAGTTTGAAGAACTTCACTAAAAGAGGATTCATCACTTTATAGAGCAGCCTGTGTGCTACATTGAAGGCTGACAACTCCTATAGTCCAGACATTCTCCCTGATGTCTACCTTGAAGTTATTATCATATAATTTAATCCATTGGTTGTGATCCTGCCTGCTGGGGCAATAGAGAATAAGTTCATTTGCTCTTCTATTTGACAACTCTTCAGATATTTCAAGACTGCTATTATATCTTCATTCTGTCATTTTTCCTATAATTAAAATACCCAAATCCTTTCGTTGTTCCTTTGTAAGGCTTGATTTCCCCACCCCCAACCATCTTGTAGCTTTCCTCTGAACACACTATAGTATTTGTCACTGTCCTTTTTAAATTGGGGTGATGAAAACTGGACAGAGTATTCCGAGTGAGACCTGACCAGGGCAGTGAAGGCTAAATTCCTAACCTCCTATGTATTTGCCTTTTTCATAGCTGTATCATACAGCTGCTCGTGCTTAGTTTGTGGTCAATAAGAAGACCCGGATTCTTTTCACGTGTAGCTCTAAGTAAGCTATTTTTGTAGGTTATATCTTAGCATGAAGTTTGAACTGTGCTTTATTCAACACACCATAAGTAAGCAAACTATATCTTAATGCCTTGTGAAAACCAGTCTTTGAAACTGATTGTGTGAAACAGTGGCTCCGGTAGACCTCCTAATTTCTGGAAAGATTCCCTTCTCAACAAGTACACATCTATAGTGTTAAAGAAGCAGCAGAAGAAGAAATGGCTACAGGAGACTGAAAGAATCAAGAACCACAATGCTGAGAAAGAGGACTCATGCAAAGTCAATCACTGGCATAGGCAGGTAGATCTGAAATCTTTAGTTATTAATTTATTTAAATATCAAATTTAGAAACTGCCCACCTCGCTCACAAAGCCTTGGAGACAAAGTGAGGTAAATGACAAAGTGAGTTTCCATTTAGGAAGGTTTCTAACAGGAAATAGACGCCCATGATTGACAGGCTGTGCTTCAGCATAGCCAATAACCTGGGAGAATCTGGCTTTCGATTAGCTGTGCTTTAGGAGCGGTTTTCTTTGGTTTTAGATTAACAACTGATTATTTCACACGAAGGGCAGCGATGAAAGTGATGGAGCGTGAGGTGGCCCACCTGATTGGGCGATCATTTCTGCTCAGACAGGCAGAGAAAATACTGCCCCTGATGTATCACTGCTGCAATTCAGCATCTGCTGTGGGGTTCAGGATGGGTCCCCTGCATAGGTGGATAAAAATGGAACGTCTAGTGTACCTGAAATGCAGTGATCTCGCCAGGCGGCGGCCTGCAGGGGACCACTTGACTTTGTAAGGCTTAAAAATAATCAGCGAGTGGGAGCCTTCCGCAGAGATAGCAAGGCATTAGTGAGAGGAAGGGAGGGATGTCAGTGGTGGGCATTTAGCTTTTCCTTTGCAGAGCACGTTCTAAAACACAGGGAGCTTCCAAAGTTAAAGGAAGGCAAATGACCAGGGTCTAATGAGTCTTGTTTGGTGAACTGGGGGAAAACTGCATCTGCTATCTGGCACCCCTTTGCTGCCGTCATTAACTGAATCCCACCAGTCATCAGACAAGGACGCACTCTGAAGCAAGGCACTCCCAACTTGGTCTCTCCCAGCCGTAAGCCTGAGTATGTGCTTCTTCTTCAACTCTCCCTACCCATTTATCTCAGTGGTGAAATGCAAATTTTTTTTACTACTGGTTCTGTGGGTGTGGCTTGGTGGGCGTGACTTGGTGGGCATGGCAGGGAAGGATACTGCAAAATCTCCATTCCCACCCCACTCCAGGGGGAAGGATACTGCAAAAACTCCATTCCCACCCTACTCTGGGGCCAGCCAGAGGTGGTATTTGCCGATTCTCCGAACTACTCAAAATTTCCGCTACCGGTTCTCCAGAACCTGTAAGAACCTGCTGGATTTCACCCCTGATTTATCTCCCAGTCAGTCTCTGCCCTTTTGGAGACTAGTTTTAGGAAGAAGGCCTGGAACTGACCTCGCATGGGGTCAGGCTGGGGATGCTTTGTCAACAGCAGGAGGAAGATGGGGCAGCTGGGGCTTTGCACTGTAGCACACTGGGGTTGCTGGTCATGGCATGGGGCTCCAGGCGGCACTTGGTACTGAGTCTGAAGTAGAGATCTGGGGATGGTGGCCGCCAGCTGAGATTGCCTGGGCCTCTATTTCAGCTCTTGCACCACTGCTGCTGCAGAGGGAGGTTCAACAGGGCAGGGGTAGAGGTTGATAGGTGGATGGGGGGAGTTAAAGACCACTGTGGTTATAAGCGTGGGTGAGTTGCCGAGTGCCTGACTTTTGATCACTGGACCGAGGAGGGGCTGCCATGGCTATAACTTCAGGGACCAGGTATAAGAACCATTTGTTCAGTGCCGCTGTAACTTCAGACAATTGCTGAACCAATGGTTTGTAAGTCAAGGACTACCTGCATATAAGGAAGGAGAGGCAAAGAGGGTTTCCTTTTGCTCTCTGTGGTTACATGGCAAAGGAAGCAATTGCTTGACCACACTTTCTATTCTTTTTTAGAACCATCTTTGCCTTTGATTTCAAATTTACTGTAACATTAGCATCATCAGCTGAATAGATTTACATGGACTAGGCCTGATCCTTCCTCCCTTCCTTCCTTCCTTCCTTCCCTCCCTAAATCTTGGTTTGCATACATTTTTTACTGGATTAACAGGCACAAATGAGTACTGGTCTCTGCCCCCCCCCCCAATCTCTTTTCCCTCTTCTTTTGAAGAGGTGGCAACCACAATATACATAAATGTAATAAATTAGCAGGTGGCTGCCATGGAGATGGGGCTGGTTGTAGATGCAGAAGTCTGCCTTTTGCAAATTGCACTGGAAAGTGCTTAAATCTGGGAGGGGGTCCTTGCTTTTTTAAAAAAATGCCTGGAAAGGCCAATTACTTTGATTGGTTGTAAGATGTAGCCTATACAGATCTACTTGTCATGGATTGCAAACATCAGCTATCCCCTTAATATTAAAAAGGGGGCTGAGGTGAAACCAGGAAATTGGGGTGGGAATGAGAAGATCCAGAAGGCAAGGGGGACAGGAACAAAACTTAAATGCAATACATGATATTGTTAAAACAACAAAAAATTAGCAATCCCTTGCATCACCTATAAATAACACATGTTTTGGGTAAAATACACGAGGCTAGGAAGCAGGCAATTTGATGGATTTTTTTTTTTACAGTGAGTGCCAAAATGACCACGCCTGTTACTAGGTGAAGTAGTAGCATTGAGACAGGATAGTGGAAAGACAAGGGGAAAAAAGTTTTCTCAGAATAAAATCCAGAATTGATTGTGGAGATTGTGGGACCTTTTTTATCCCAAATTGCAGTCCACTTTGATATCACTGGTGGACTGTTTCTCAAGTGAGAAATAATTCAAGATCATTTACTGCTGATTACATTCATTAACTTAATTCACCAACTATGTCAAAAAACCCCAGAAGAAAATAAATGGTGTGACAGCAAGGTTGCATAAGGAGGACAAAAGGCTTAATTCTTTCCCCCTTTTGCATACATTCATAATCTCTATTCATATATGCTTCAGTGACTGCAGTGGGATGGTTTGAGTGGCTATAAGGAACTGGGAGGATGGAAACTATTTGCTTTATTAATTAGGAATAAAAGGTTGTGATTTTCTGTATGCATCATACACAGTAACTCAATATCATATTGTTCCAGGGCAGGCAGAAAAAATGATTTTTCCCCCCTTAGAAAGTGTCCTTGTGCAGCTGATTCTGGGAGGCCTATGCTTTCCTGCAGCTGTAAATAAGGAAAGATGTTGAAATTGGAGGCTGGAGCTGCAGTCATAAAACAAATTTACCAAAAGCTCCGGTTGAATGGAAAGGAAATTCCAAGCAAATACTGGGCTAAATATTGCAGATCCAGCTGCTGGCTAGAGACCGCGTGCTCAATCAATAGTAGCTCTGCCAGATGGAGATGATGGGATCTGTAGTCCACTCAACCTTGGGAGGCACCCTGGTATGGAAGAGGCTGAATGAGAAACAGGAAACCTGTAAAAACATGCCCTACCATCACAGGCTCTTTCTCCCCACAGCTGAGCACTGAGCTTTGGCAATGTAAACATACTGGAGGGTAGGCAGCAGAGGAACATGCCAAGGCAAAGCCGGCGCACGTTGCAAAGTTCATTTATCTGGGAGTAAAATTGATCCTGAGTTCAAATATTGGACAACCCTGCTTGTCAAAAGGTACCAAGAGGAGGAGATACGACAATCCCCTTTCAGTACAACCTGCTCTTCTTTTTGAGCTGGTCCCTGGATTGAATGGCCCCTATGAGTGGCACGCCACCACTGTCTTGCTGTGAAATGGAAGCTTGGCAATCAAGTCACGGAAACGCAGCTCGGTGGCGGCAGAGGCAGAGAAGGTGCCGGGGACATTTGCCAATGTGTGTCTGTCCTTATCCAGGTGGTAGCAAAAGCTGCCAATCCTAACTTCCTTCCTTCCTTCCCTTCCCTTTCTTTTTTCTTTTCTTTTCTTTTCTTTTTTTTTTAACCTCTCGCTATTGGCATCCCTCACAGCTCAGCTCTCGCCAAATTGGCTGCATATGATTGTTCACTTGTTAACTTGCTTAGTCGGTGACTTCTTAGATCGTGGCGTTGGAAGGAATCCCTGCCAGGCGGCTATACCGCGGATTGGGGAGGGTGGCTCGATCACGGGAGGCACGCGCGGGAGAGGCAGGCTTTAACTCTTCAGAAGCCGGCGCGAACTCGAGAACCCGCCGGCTGGCTGGCTGGCTGGCTGGCGACAGTCGCGCTTCCCCGCAGCTTAAACTGGGGTGGGAGAAGAAGTCGGCTCCGCTGGCTTTGTCGAGGCAGGCAGCGAGGGAAGGAGGGGGGGGGGGGAGAGAGAAACTTGGGAAGGTTACCAAAGGCCAGAAAGCTGGGAAATTTTCCATGGTTTGATCAAACAATCCATACATCATCACGCGAGGGCTGGGTGACGCTATAAATCGCTAGTGAGGAGAGGTTGTGTGCCGGCGAGGGGTTTTAGGAGCTTCAAAACAACAGCGACTTCTTCTGATGCCGGAAAATGATTGGCTCGCCCAAGAGGGGAAGGGGTTAAGGGGGAACAGCAGGCAGGAAAGCCTTTGAAAAGAAGGCGACTTGCCTTGATACCGGGTAATGTGATCCTCTTCGGGAGCACTTAACCCGAGTAGACTAGCAGTGGCTGGCCGCTTTGAGCACAAATTAAAAAAGGACAGTAACTTGTTTCGCGCCTTGGAGCCGCGGAAGGCCCCCTGTGGAGGTCTTGGGCTACCAGATCTGCCCTGCAAAACCCCCGTCGGTCGCTTGTTGGCAGCAGAGAGTTAGCTATTTCTGGATCTCAGTGCCGCCACCTAGAGATCATACGAGTTTTACCACCCAGATACGTTCGCCTTATGGTTGCCGAGAGTTAGACCGAGCTTATCAAGGAGCGAGCGATCAGTCCTCCAGGTTTGCTCTCAAGTTACGTCTTTCTCGTACGAAGCCATCTGGAAGCCTTGCGAGATATTGATCCAGCCGCCCTTCTTTCCTTGAAAAGCCCAGGATTAGGGTTATGCGTTTCCTAAACGGGTGCGAGAAATCCTGCCTCTTCTTTACTACCGTAGCAGACGCTTCCTTTCCTTCCCTCTCCCCAAAGGCCCACGGAAACATAGAAGGCATCCGAATGTAACGGCGTCGTATTTATTCTGACGCAAGGCTCCCCGCATTTATTCTGGGTTTTAGGTGCACGTATATTTGTAATCTGAGGAAGAATTCACGGGTTGCGATTTGGTTTCGCTTTAACGTGTGAATCCAGCCAACGCTGGAGAGCTTAGACAACAACCCATGGGTAAGCCAAACGTACAAGCCCCGAGTCTTAAATAAACGAGGGGACGGGCAGTCACTCTGCAAGATGCCTTAGCGTGGATGACTCGTGGATCGATCTCTTAATGTTACCTTCCCTTGACGGCCTTTCTCTGAGAACCTGGGGGCTGCCTTCTCGTGCTTTGGGCGTGATCTGCCCACCGTTACAGGGCAAAGCACATGGACCTGGCTGTCTTTCTCTACACCCAAGGATGCACTTGTGTTTCGCTATTCCTCCGCTGAACTGTCGCGGTGGAAAACCTGTTTTGGATCTTCGCCTTGTTCCTTGCTTCGCAAGGCTCGTTTGGAGAGCAGACAGACGTGGCTTCTCCCTTTTGCCTTGGGGCGTGCTGAAAGCCCGTGATCTCCTAGCGCCCCGACACCCGTCCTGGGCAGCTCGAGAGGAAGAAGACGCGGGCTCAAGAAGAACACGATCGAGCGCTAAAGGCCCTGCAGCTGCTGCTTCCATCCAGGATGCAGACGGAGGAGCTTGCGTGTGCGCTAATGACCCGGGATGTTAAAACCTTTATTTTGAAAACTGCTCTGTGTGTCCCTTTCCTGCACTTCTTGTGGATCCGGCACTGTCTGCACCTCTTTAGCTAAACCGGCGTTCCTGGGAAAAGGAGAAGAAAGGGTTAACCCTTCCGAGGTAGCGAGAACAAAAGAGAACGCGGCCAGCCAACGGCAGCGCAAAGCTTCTTTTTGACACCCTCTGGTTGGCTGCGAGTCGCCCAATGGGCGCGAAGCTCCGGCTGCCCGTCTGGCCCCACGTGGGGAGGGAATGAGATTAGAGGCTGGTATTTATTGGCTGGCTGGGGGCCCCCTCATTGTTCAAGCTTGTCTCGCTGCCAATTCTGGGCCCTGCGCGCGGCGCCCTTCATCAATCAGGCTGCGTGTGAAAATAGCACATTTCTGACACTCCCTAACTCACTGCTTAACAATGTTAATGGGCCTGAATGTTTGGAGAAGGTGCCTGCTTAGCCACAGCTCGGGGTATTTAAAGGCGCAAAGACCTTGCAGTAGGGAATGCCCCTGGATGCGGCTAGGTGGGGTGGGGAGGAGGGGTTCTGCCTGGTTGGACGAGGGTGGGAGCGGGCGCGTCTCTCGACTTCCGAAGCCGTTTGAGTTCCATTTCGCTGATTGCTCTCGTGAGAACTCCGCCGCTGCCAAGGCTGCTTGTGAGACGGAAGGGTTTGTCCAGGCGCACGTGGTGCAAGGCGGCGGGGGGGGGGGGGGGGAGAGAGAAAACCAGCCGCGGTGATGCTTTGCCATTGTTGCAATTCCGATTTCTGCGATCGGGCGCGAGAGATCGCGGTTCCCACCGAATCGCTGCAGAGCGGGTAGAACGGGGAGACGTTCGCTCGGCGCGGTGCAAACGCTATAACGTGTTCTTAAAGGAACGTGGAAAACTGGGCGAGCGAAGTGCAAAGCGTGGCCCAGGAGGAGGGGGATGCTATAAAAATCACCCGCGGTATAGATAACAATTGGCAGAAGGTGCTTTCCCCGCCGCCCCCCTCCCTCGCCGTCGTGTGGCGTTGCAAACTGGGGGGGGGGGAGCGCCTCTTAGCAGATTCACTGGCGTCAGATTTAAATCGAGCAAATAGCACTGGTATGGGGGTTGTTGGAGTGGGGTTTTTTTGGGGGGGGGGAAGGCTGGCATCTTTAAAAGCTACGCGGGAATCTCAAACCCCAAAACGTCAGTTGTCACTTCATCTCGCCATACCAGGAGGAAAAAAAGAAAAGGGGGGGAGGGGCGCTTTATCTGTTGAATTTATGCCATATGGGCTGCGCGTGCTCTCCATTAATCTATCGGAAGAGGAGTGGCCCAGACGTTATACAGGCAAACGGGCTGCAATCAAGTCGTATGGAAGAACTCCCTTTTCGGAGAAACCTTTTTATTTGTTTCATCAATATGTAAGCCGCCTCGATTGCCGGAGCAACTCCCAAGTGACACAAGAGCCACAGAGATTCGCAATTCTCCCACCTGATTCCTCAAATCGGGTTTCTGAGCCTTTGATGTGGAGATTTTTCTGTATTGATTTGGTGGTGATGTGTGCTTGAACTTCTGGGCAGTTTGTGCCGGAAGACCCAAGGTATTTCAGTACCTTGATTACAATTTCAGGCTCTGTGCGCTCAGGTCAATCAGGCAATCAGGGTTGCTTAGTTTTTTCTACTATCAAAATTGGCAACCGCTTCTTTTAGAGCCCCCCCCCCCCCCATAGCACTCCTGCTGTTTGGAACCGATTTTCCCTTGAACTGTTTAGAGTCCAGTTTCCTGAGGTTCAAAAAGGCTCGTAAAACGTTTCTTCTTCTTCTTCTTCTTCATTGGACTTTTCCGATGCTGAAATAACTTCTTTTCAGCGGCAGCGCATTTTATTTATTTTATTTAGCCAACTTTTTATAGCCACCTTATGCACAATATTAGGCAGCTAACGAAGATTAAAACAAAGCAGACTTTAAAACAGCCACATTGGGGGAAAGGGGAATCTGATCATTAAACCAGGATCATGCTTGCTTGGGAGTGGGAGTGGGAGGGTGATGGGATAACCATAGTATCCTAACCCAGTTCCTGTAGAAAGAAGCAATGTTCTCTTAAGGCAGGTGAATCTGAAACTAGTTTAACTTATGGTAGCACAAGGATTAGATAATGTCTTAAAATTGATTACCATACAAGTATTGTTTTACTCTTGATTCTGGTGTAGCCTGTTTTACAACATTTATTGTTTGGGTTTTATTGTATTTAAGTATAAGCACACCCCAATTAAAAACACTACTACTGCTGCTGCTACTCAGAGTGTGTAAAATTAGCATAAGTCATTTTAACTGTCTTGTTAATAACAGGCTGAGAAAGTAAGCTTCAGGATAAATGGAAGTTTGTATATTTTTTTCAGATTGATGGAGTGTGTATATGTGTGTATGAAGTATTTCTGCTACATTGGATAATATAACTCATAATCACTGCTACCCAGGCCAGATTGTCTGAAATCCACTGAATTGTTACTTGCTTTGTGCATCTGGAGTGTCACAGAATGTTTTTCCTGAAAATTATGGAAATTTGGAGGGAAGACTTTAATGAAAAGTTATCTCTTGGCCTCAATTTCTTCTTCCAGTGATTTGTATCTTTTTCAAACCAAGCATTTCCTAGAGATAATTGTAGCAAAGAAAAATAATGTAGAGGGTGTGTTACATTACCGCACAGATGGTCCTCAACTTACAACCACAATTGAGCCCAAAATTTCCAAAATTGCTAAGCAAGGCAGTCCTTAAATGATTTCTGTCCCTTGTAATGAGGTTTTTTTTTGACATAGTTGGTATGTAAATACCATGTTTCCCTGAAAATAAGACCCAACTGGAAAATAAGCCCTAGCATGATTTTTCAGGATGCTCGTAATTTAAGCCCTATCCCAAAAAGAAGCTCTGGTTAAGATAGCCATGTTGTGACCCAGGCCCAAGTAGGGTTCTAAAGAGTTCTAAACAAACAGGCTTTATTAGAACACCTGAGAATTAACTCATTCTCAGCATAGTCCAAACTAATTCAAAACAAATTTTTTATAATACAATTCTTCAGCCTTATCGCCAACCTTGGTCTACTATGGCAAACTGCCAAAGGCTTTTCTTGGCAAAAGTTCAGAAGCAGAAGACCCCAACAAGAAATAAATGCAGCAAGATAAGAAACAAATCTATCAACATTGGTTTCCGACAAAGAGCCCAAGAGCAGTTGCTGGTCTTTTAAGTCTTATGGGAGGGGCCAATCATCTTCTTGGCCTTACTCGCAAGTCGTCCTTTTTGCTTTAGCTGCCCTTGCCTTCTGGCAGCTCTTCTCATGCGTGCACTAGGAACAGGCTCCTCCTGTTCCTCTGCCTCTCTGCTGTCAGCCTCTGGAGGCTCTGGAGTCCGCACATCACTCTCAGATGGCCCTGGCCCCATCTCTGCCTCTGACACAGAGCCCTCATCCGGGCCTTTCCCTGACTCCAGGACTGGCCCATGTTCTTCCTCAGCCTCCTCATTGTCTGACTCCGCTGCCAGCTCCTCAGGCTGCTAGCGGACCACAACAGCCAGACAGACGCATTTAGTACTGTATTTCCCCCCAAAATAAGACCTAACTAGAAAATTAGCCCTAATCATCTCTTGGAGCAAAAAAATAATATAAGACCCAGTCTTATTTTCGGGGAAACATAACTGCAATTGTTAAGTGAATCACATAGTTATTAAGCAAATCTGGCTTTCCCCATTGACTTTGCTTGTCGGAAGCCTGTTGGGAAGGGTAGAAATGGTGATCACATGAAGAGCCTTGGTGGCGCAGCAGACTAAAGTGCTGTTAACTAGCACCAGCTGCCTGCAATTACTGCAAGTTCGAAGCTCACCAGGCTCAAGGTTGACTCAGCCTTCCATCTTTCAAGGTAGGTAAAATGAGGACCCGGATTGTGGGGGCAATAAGCTGACTTTGTATAAAAAAGAACACTGCTTGGGGGGGGGGGGCAAAAGCCCTACTAAGCAGGTATATACAAAAGTATGAAGGCTATTGCTTAACGCATTGTAAGCCGCCCTGAGTCTCCGGAGAAGGGCGGCATATAAATCGAACCAATAAATAAATAAATAAATAAATTCAACTCTCATATACAGGCCAGTTGTCAAGCACCTGAATTTTGATCATCTGACCATGGGGATGATGCAACAGTCACAGGTATAAATGGTGAAGAGTGAAAACTGATAATACATCAGTTTTTTCAGTGCCCTTGTAACTTTGAATCATCGTTAAACAAATGCTTGTAAGTCAAGGACTACCTGTACAGTATTTTCCCTCCAGACAATGTATGGCTACTTTAGGAGGATATGAAGCAAGAGGCAGCAAAGGAGTTTTAGGTTTTTGTTTGCACTATTGAAAATGTAACCCTATTTCCTGGGTGGGCAAAGTTGCAACCACACTGCACTTAATAGATTTGGGAAAGGTAGAAGAACACAGTGACTGGAACGATAATACATAATTGGGAGGGTTGTGCCAGACATGCGGGCAACACTGGGATTTGTTGTTTCCTCCCTTGGGTTTTGGTGATATTTTGGTAGATGGTTTTTCCTTTCCTTAGCATTTTAAAACAATGCTAAGTCTATTTTGGGATTTACAGTACTGAATACATGTATTTCCTGCCTTGGAATTGTGGGGAAATTATTATTTTATTACTGTAATCAGAAAGGGAAGTGGCAAAAAATTATACTCCCGATGTGGCTGTAGGTTTTCTTACATCTGGTGTGTGTGCAATAAGTTATACCTCTCTTTAAAAGCTTAGAAAATTAGAAGTTTTCTTGCTTTTGTGGGATTAGTTCCCAAGGCCAGTAAAAAAAATGGGAGATTACTGTTTTCTTTCCATATGGTAGAGAAGGGGCATCCAACCTTGTGGACTTCAACTCCCAGAATTCCCCAGCCAATTGTCAAGGTTGGCCACCTCTGTGGTAGAGCCAGTAAACATAGCTTATTCAGATACTCATGGCATTGAAAAGTCAGAAGTACTGTTACAGGAACAGCTTTTCCAAGGCTGATACTCCAATGCCTACACAATGTTTAAAAGCAGCACAATCAAGGAACATGTGTAATGACCATGAAAAAATGTGTCCCAGGATGCTCTTGTAACAACTAAAAAACTTCTAACAAGGGTGTGTGTTTATGTGTGTGTTTGTGTATGTGAGAGACACATAGTATATGTTGTATTGGGAAATAAAAAAGGAAAATAAGAACCATACATGTAGCTAGAGGCAGTGGCAATTCCTGTGGCCGTTTACATTGTTCCATTAGCAATAATCTCTAGGATTCTTTTTAAGGGTTTGAATATTCTTAACAATATTTCATGTCTACATTGGATGCCTAATGATATGACACTTTGGTATTTGACATTCAGCAACCAATATTTTTGCAGAATTTGATAGATGAGCTAGAATAGCATTTCTCGGTAACAATGGCTGATACACATCAATATATCACAGCAATTTTCAAACTGTATGAGTATTTTATAAATCAACATTTGCTCAGGAACTTTTGGGGAAAACTTGATTATGAAAAGACATAGAAGTTACATTAGTAAATGTAGAGTGGTTTCTACACTGCAGAGTATATTTTGGAAGCATCTCCCTGGTCTAAAGATGCTCCTAACTTTCCCAGACCATCAGGATCTGTTCTTGGTTGCCACAGTTTGGCTTCAAGGAAGAAAATTTAAGCTGCTATTTAGCTTAGACCTTAGAATTTGCCCCATTCCCTTCCCACCCCCCTTTAGTGAAAGTTTTCACTAAAATCCTCATTCAGGCAAGCAAATTAAATAAAGGAACAAGAAAGGGAGGACAGCTTAGGTAATTGTTCCTTGGAGAAAATTTAATTTCATCACTGGCTAGCCATGAAGTGTGTTGTGTTTACCCAAAATTGTCCTTAGAGGATATTCAAATTTGGTTGGCACGGACAATTCCTCCAGAACTGCAGCTGCTGTACTGTGTGCTTCATTACAGGCAGTCCTTGACTTACGATTGAACCTAAAGTTTCTGCTGCTAAGCAAAACAGTTAAGTGAGTTTTGCCCCAATTTATGATCTTTCTTGACACGGTTACTAAGTGAATCACCACAGTTGTTAAGTTAGTAACATGGCTGTTAAGTGAATCTGGCATCCCCTGTCAGGTGGTTGTAAGCGTGGGTCTGGTCTTTCGGTGTTCGAGTGAAGAGAAGGAAAAAAAGTTGGGTCCTTTTCTAAAGAGGTTTGTACTTGCTGTGTAGCTTCAATAGAAAGTTTTGTTAGTCTTTTGGTTAATGATTGGTGCTGTTTTGTTAAGGATATGGTTAATGCATCAATCTCTTGTAAAGATAATTCATTCAGGTTCAAGGATTCCATGTTAGGTAAAACGTTCTATGATTTAAAAAAAATTACAAAAATTCATAGACCTGAGCAATAATTCTCCATCCTCTGCTACCATTTGTCAGATATATACTGATGGTTGTGCTCATTCAGTCTATGCGGAAGTTATTTAGGCCATACAGTTTCAGGTTTAAAAGTTATTTTATTATTTACAAATATACAATAATGAACAGGGTGTCCTGTTGCAATTTGTTACCCTGACTGTATAACTCAGAGGTTGACAGGGAGAGAAGTTCACTGTTGTCTTGCAGAGATGGATGAAAGAATTAGGGAAGATATCCAATTGATTTGTGGGTATGACTCCAATAAGGGAGTTCATTGGTTTATACAGTCACATGGGATGTCTGTAGACTTAGAAGACTTAACCCCTTCTGGTGCCTGGGGCATCATACGTAGGCAATATCTGACATCCCCATTGACTTTTTTTTTTTAATTTATATTTATATGCCGCCCTTCTCCGGAGACTCAGGGCGGCTTACAATGCGTTAAGCAATAGCCTTCATACTTTTGTATATTTATACAAAGTCAGCTTACTGACTTTCTAACAAACAAGACTTTGCTTGTTAGAAGGTTGCAAAAAGTGATCACACAACCACTCGGCACTGCAACTATCATAAATATGAGCCAATTGCCAAGCATCCAAATTTCAATCATGTGACCATGGGAACGCAATAGTTGTAAGTGAAAAACATACCATACCATACCATATATTCTGCAAAATTTTTCAGTACACAAAAATCTTCGCAATTCATTTATTGTTTATCTTCACATTTTTGCAAGAGAATGTTAAAACTAATGACTATTTTTGCCTCGCCTTAGCATATTGGTCAAACATGGTTGGCTCAGGAACTCTGGGAGTTGAAGTCCACAGGTTGTAAAGTTGTCATGGTTGCCCACGATTGATAATACACTATGGCTTGTAAGTCATGTTTGATGATTTAATTTGCTGTGAATCCTGGCAAACCTTTTTTTTTTTATAAAGTGTAACTAAGCAAGCCATGGAATTAAAAAAATTGTCAAACCAGGTTTCTAGTTTTATTTCCAAAGAAGAGAAAGTGATCACCAATTCAGAGGATAGAAGAGGAATACTCGCTTTTTAATATATATATTAATATATATATGCGCTAATTTTTATGTACATGATTTTGGAAATGATTTGTACAATTTAAACAGAATTTGGACAGTTCTATAAACACTTTCTGTAATGGGGAAGCTTGTGACCGAGTAACATTTTGCCTACTTAGTCTGCTGCTCAGATGTTAGCATGCCACAACATTCGATTAAATCAATTTAAGTAGACCAGAGCATCTGATTTTCTACTGCCAACATCATGGAATATTCTGGGAATAGAAGTTGGGAGCCCAGATCTTCACAGGGATGTGTTGCTGCTAATTTCGAAGGCTTATGGTCAGCCTATGGATGTTTACTCTTTCCCTTTTGCTTTATTTTCACCAAAAAGGTTACTAAGGAACAAGTCAGTTTTCAAATCCACCGTTTTTTTCTCAAAAGTCAAGAAGAAAATAGAAGACCATGAAAAAGTGGCTCCCAGTCCTCTAGACTTTGTAGGACATATTGGAATAATTGCAGCAGACCCCCCAGGAAAGCTGGCCATGTGAATCCTTGCGGTTGATAAACCCTTCCGTGAGTTTGGCTCTTCTGAGGACAGTGGCATTAAACCAAGTTTATTAAAGACTATTTGGGGAGATGTTTTCTGAGCTCTCTTCCCCCCCCAAAGCTGCCACATTTTTTCCATGGAAAATCAATAAAGGGGTTCTTTATTTGCCTTTGGAGAAAGGCTAAGCAGAGTTGTAAAAGCACTATTTAGCTTTTGAATCTGAATAGCATGATCGCAAATGTTCAGAGATGGTTTTGAACACAACACATGTTCAAATTGAAAGTCTGTGCTGCAGGACTTTGCTAATAAGAAGCAATGAGAGACATTAACAGAGCAATAGTGGGATAGAGTTGGGAGAGATTTGGGAAGGCAGGTGAAGGAGAATGAGGGATGATGAGTCTGATGAAGCTTAGGAGGCAAATGAATCTCAGAAATGGACAAAATGAGTCCAGTTCTGAATCTGTTTACAAAACTAGAAAAAGCTAGACAAAGTAGTTGGTTATATGTGATAACCGACCAGGAATTTTTCTTCCTCTCCCTTTTTTTTTTAAAACATTAAACCATCTCAGAAGGATAGTTCATTTTCTCCAAGCCAAGATATTCCCACTTCTCTTTACTAACCCAGCTAAAGATCTTCCTTTATTACATTTTTAATAAGGGGATACTCCTGTCCCATCCTGGGAATTATTTTGGGATCTCTGCGCTGGGGACATCTGTCTTCTTTTTTTGCTCAAATTCTAGTCATTATGCATCCATAGGATTTCATAGCAGACTTTTTCCACACCACATTGACCTGTATATTGAAATCTTAGCCGAGTTGTTTAACTCAGATGGGTTAAAACAAATGCTTCAAAGAGCCAGTTCACACATGCAATTTTACATGTTGGTTTTTCAACATTTGATATTTTGCAGTTAAGGCCAAACGAGTTGTGCAGGTTAATCATATAAGTAAAACATGCACATACCGTAATTCTCTTACAATGGAGAGGTTAACCCATATAAGAAATGGAGATTAGAGAGAGAAACTTGCTCTTTCTCCATCTTTTTTAAACTGCCTGGTCCAGTTGGTCCAAATCTTCAGAGTTCTGGAAGGAAACAAGAGAAGGGAAAAGTTTGTCTCCCTTGATTTTTAGCAGTGAATATCTTCCTCTTTGTTTTATATCAGTGTATTGAACTGAGAGCCAAATTCTGGTTTGCTGCTGAACTTAGGAAGAGAGATGGAAGGTTCTTGTTGCTCAATTGCTAAGTTGTGTTGAACTCTTTGTGACTCCATGTTCCATAGCATGCCAGGCTCCCCTCTGTCCTCCACTATCTCGTGAAGTTTACCCAAATTCATGTTCATTGTGTCAATGACACTTATCTATCTCATCTCTTATCATTCCCCTTCTCCTTTTGCCTCTATCTTTCCAACATCAGAGTCTTTTCCAATGAATCCTCTCTTCTCATTTGGTGCCAGAGTATTATGTATTATTTTCCTCCTCCTCCTCCTTCCAAAAACTTTCTGTGTATAGGCTGTGCCTTCTTAGTTCGTGAAACACACACGCTGCAATGAGCACATCAAATTACTGGTATTAAGTACAGATAGTAGGAAGTATTTTAGGAATTGCGGATCACGACTTTCAGAGGAAAAGTGAAGACTTTATGTTCTTTTCAGTATTGACGCTTGGAGGTGAGTTAGAAGTGAGTTTGATTGTGCGTAAACTTGCTTGCTATTTGGCACATTTTTTTCTTGAGTGTATGACTGCATTTGTGCAACAGAATTCCAAGTATGTTTTTTCTAGGTCAAGAGTGTTGTGAGGAGTAACCTGGTCATTTTAGAGTTAGGCAAGGGATGAGTTTAAGCAAAAAGGAATTGACTCAGCCATTAATTTAAGCATTTTCCCTTGTCAGATGGAGTTTATCTTTATTTGGGACTTGTGGTCCCTGTGCTTTCCAATCAGCCCTCCAAGGAAGAATGGGAGAAGTGATTGAAAATGTAAACTGCTTTATAACAAAACTCAGTGTCAAGGCCCATATCCATAAAATCCTAATGACTTGCACCTCTTGAATTACCAACACAGCTATCTGCCTGCCTATTGAAGAAGGAAACATTGCCAGTACTTTTCTTGGAGTCACAGGTCATGAATTATCAGGACTGGAAGAAGTAGGGCTGAGATTCCCTTCCTCCCAGTTGGATCCCTTGATTCAAGTAGCATGACTGCCTGGTGCCAGATCACACAGGAAGGAAGTGGAATTACTACTTCAGTAGCTATTTGGGATTAATCATTTTTTACAAACGCAACTTGTCTCCAGCATACTATGCCCACCTACTGGGGATTTTCTGATTAGTGAGGAATTGCATTTGGAAACATACGTTTGTTCCCTTTGCTAATTTAACTCTGGAAGGTGTGTGTGCGTGCGCGCTCACGGCTGCCCGTAATAAACTGCTGCTTTCACTGCAGTCTTGAGAGTTATTTGGAGGCTGACCAGCTATTGAAGCATATCTTCGTGCATCTGCTTTTCTTCAGTTGGAAGGCTTTGAAAAATCTCCCTATTTTCTCTTGGGTCTTTGCCAAATATTGGGCTAATGAAAGTTACCATCTTGTAGATCCGATGGGGGCAGGATGGCCTTACCAGTGTGTGTGTGTGTGTGTGTGTGTGTGTGTATAAGTGAACCATTGTTCTAGAGTCCTCAGCCTCTGAGGGTTCCTCCTCAATTGGAAGACAATCCTGCATTCCTTCGGGCCTGTCCTGAGTTATCTAAGCTAGCCTGCTACCCTCAGGTGCTATCAGTTATGTTATTCTACCATCTGTGCTGAAATAACATTCAACACTCTCCAGCATTAGGCCTAGAAAGAGAGCATCTTCTTATCTCGTGTTTGAAACTTCAAAAGGTTTGAGGGAGGATGCTCAGAGCCTTTCCTAACGCTTTCTATCACACAGGCAGGACCTGACTTCTTTTGCCTTAGATTTTGTGCCCTGTTGAATTGGACAGTGTTCTGGTATTTGGTCTGTTGTGCCAGTTGTCTGCTTGGCTTTTGACCTGCCTGTGAAAAATCTGTGAAGGCTAGTTCACACATGCACCTGACATTTTGCAAGTGAAGCATGTTAACAATCCTCCCTGGGGGAAAAAGTGTTGTGTTGGAGGAATCATAATGGACCACTCACACAGGCAAGTAATCTCATGGGGTTAATTCCCAAGTGATACCAATTTCTGTGTTTACTTGCTGTTTCTGGTGAGAGAACAGGAAAATACCAGTGTCTGGAGAATTACATTTCTGCTTATGGGTTTGTCATCTAACCAGGCAGGGGATAATTTAAAATCTCCATGGCAGTCCCCTTCTTCCAAAGGCTCCCAGTGAAAGATAATTAAGATAGACTGCCACCAGTCAAACTGAATCTCCCGACACCCCTTCTCTGTCTAGCTGGAGACTTCTGTCCTGGACTTTATTATTTAGCCCGCTCTAAGAAATGGGAAAGAAGGGGCCTTTTTTATTCTTGCCCAAAGTCCAGATAGACTGAAATTAACAAACCTTGAGCCAATTCCAACAAACAAGTGCTAACTACATAACTCTGCAGTCTTGCACACAGGAAGTCCTAATGAAAAATTTTCTTATAAAATCAATGAAGCCAAACCTCTAGATATAAAAATAGATTGAGAAAAGATAATCAAAGAGGGGTGGGGGGGGAGGAAAACAATCAAACGCAATATTCCCAGTAAAATCAGTATTGTCATCCTACTTGAAACAGTTGCTTTTTACTTCCTTGAGTAAGGAAGGTCTTGAGTTACTGCCTATGCTCATTGCAGAGAGAGGGTAGAAATATTTTGAGACTCATGCTTGAATGTTTATAGACTGAAGTTTCTTGCTTGCTCTTCTTGTGCTGTATTATTATTATTATTATATTCATTAAACATGAAACGCAGTCAAATGAACATTTAAAAATGTATCATAAATACCACTGACTGGTGCTAATCAGTGGTGGGTTCCACCCGGTTCCGCCGAGCTGGTAGCTGTGATGATATGACGTCACTGAACTGGGTTCTCCCCCCCGCCCCCCCCGCGTTATTCTTACCTTTTATTTGGCCCCACCCCCAATCTATTGCTGCCTCCTGAGTCCCAGCTGATGGGCTATAAGGAAAAACTGTTTAAACTCTTGCCGCGGGGCTTCAAAGGGCTGTCCTACGGCTGAAAAGTAAAAGGCAGTTTGGTGGTAGACCGATGCCTGCAAAAATAAATGGATAGACCAGTACCTGCAAAAATAAATGGGTAGACCGGTATAGCTTTGCAAGAGTTAAAAGCCTGGTAGACCAGTACCTCTGCTAAATCCTAAAGAATTGTCACATGACCATCAAGCCACGCCCACAAAATAAGCCACGCCCACAGAACCGGTAGTAAAAAAAATTAGAACCCACCCCGGTGCTAGTGGTTGATATGGGTTGCTGCTAACGTCCTAGGTATCAACCAAGTATCTTCTTAAAATATACGATGTTCTGAGTAGCTCAGTTTTTTGTAGTTCTGCTGATATTATTGTAGGAAGCTACAATTTCTTGATGTGTTTTGTAAAATTCTTGGATATGGTACCAAATGCCCTGATGACAATGGGTATCACTGTTACATGTTTCATCCGTAACCGTGTAGTTTCAATGGCCAGGTCAGATATTTCATGATTTTTTTCCAGTTTTTTTTCTTCAACTCTGGCGTCCCCTGGTACCGCGATATCAATAAATTGTACGTTTCGGTTTTCAACAACTGTGATATCTGACATGTTGTGTTCCAAATGATGATCCGTCTGTATTCGAAAGTCCCACAAGATCTTCACCTTCTCATTTTCTATAACTTTTTCCACTCTATGTTCCCATGAATGACCAGTGGATTAATTTAGCAACTTTAATTAATTAATTAATTAATTAATTAATTATTGACATTTCTTCCCAGTCTTACGGAATGGGAGGGGGTATGTGAAAACCTGACCCTTTCGGGGAGGGGGAATTACTATTGCTTTGCCAAATAACAAAGAAGTGCTCCTTCTATGGTATCGTGGGTCTAAGGCTGAACCACTTTCCTAAGGAGCTATGATGGAATTGTAAAGGCATGGTTTGAGTTTTATAAATTCTGCCTAGTACGAATAGGATTACATAGGTAAAGGTAAAGGTTCCCCTCGCACATATGTGCTAGTCGTTCCTGACTCTAGGGGGCGGTGCTCATCTCCATTTCAAAGCCGAAGAGCCAGCGCTGTCCGAAGACGTCTCCGTGGTCATGTGGCCGGCATGACTAAACACCAAAGGCGCATGGAACGCTGTTACCTTCCCACCAAAGGTGGTCCCTATTTTTCTACTTGTATTTTTTACATACCTTCAAACTGCTAGCTTGGCAGAAGCTGGGACAATTAATGGGAGCTCACCCCGTTACACGGCACTAGGGATTCAAACCGCTGAACTGCCGACCTTTCGATCGACAAGCTCAGCATCTTAGCCACTGAGCCACGGCATTCCTTATTACATAGGATTACATAGAAGAGACATTTATGGGAAACAACTGAATTCCATGTATTCGGGCCTATCAGCATGGAGTCAATTGGTCAAATCTTTCAGGGGCTTCATTGTGTTATTCCCAAGATAGAGGTTTATCATTAATGCAACAAATACTTTCATATTTAAATGAATCTGGATAAGGAAGATTAGAAACAAACCAGGATGTGGTGGAAAGGGACTCCAACTCTGGAGCTCTTCTCAAAGACATAATAGCCGGTAGCCTAATTTTCACTGAAAAGAATCCCATTGGATTTGTGGGTAATGCATCTCTCTGTACAGAAGGCATGTTGTGCTTGCTTGTTGTCGACTGCATCGTTTCATTGGTGTGACTTATGAACAAGTATCTGAGAAGATTACATTCCAAAAGCTGTAATGGGGGAAGACAAACAAAAACAAAAACATAAGAGCATAGGGGAAGAAAAATAAACAGGAGTATTGGTGGGAGGTTGTTAGAGCAAGGAAACAATTTCATTCACATCAATGAGATCCCTGCAATTCTGTATACATTTCCTCAGCCCACACATCCCTTGTGGCAGGTATTCTGGTACTAATCAGCTAGTCTGCAGCCTGGGGGTTGTATTCTGGGGGATTTGCTGCTCCTGCAGATGGCTAGGAGACTCTTTGTACAATTGTATCTTGTGCACGAACCGTTTCCTGGACATTGAGCACAGTCACTCAAACTTGTCACCTCAGAGCTGGACTGCTGCAATTTGTTCCTCAGGGAGCTACCCTTGAAAACTGCATGGAAGCTTCAGCTGGTTCAACAATCAGTGGCCTGAAAAGTTACTGGTAACTTTGGTTCACCCACATAACACCATTAGTGCAGTGGTGAGATTCAAATTTTTTTACTACTGTTTCTGTGGGCGTGGCTTGGTGGACGTGCCAGGGGAAGGATACTGTAAAATCTCCATTCCCACCCCACTCCAGGGGAAGGGTAATCTCCATTCCCTCCCCACTCCAGGGGAAGGTTACTGTAAAATCCCCATTTCGTCCCGATCAGCTGGGACTTGGGAGGCAGAGAATAGATGGGGGTGGGGCCAGTTAGAGGTGGTATTTGCTGGTTCTCCGAACTACTCAAAGTTTCCGCTACTGGTTCTCCAGAACTGGTCAGAACCTGCTGAATACCACCTCTGCATTAGTATGGGAAATGCTCTGGTTGCCACTTAATTTCTGCTACCATCTTTAACGTGTCTCGGGTCCTAGATATTTCCAAAGCTGATTGCTCTGAAATGGATCCGGCTGTCCTGTAAGATTTGGGAGAGTGGCCCTGCTAAAGGGTCCCATTCCCTAAAGAAATCCATCTGTAAGGACTCCATACTACAGTCTTCTCTGTAGTAGGGACACCAGGCTGTGGAATAAATTACCTCCTCTCCATGATAAGTTTTCTCAGAGGTGAAAACCTGACTCTGGAAGTGGGCATTTAGAGGAGGTCAATTTTGGGGGTCTTCTCTTTTAGATCATGCCATTGCTGACTTAATTTCCTATTGTCTGTAATTGTTTGTTTTGTTTTTTTTAAATCTACATCACTCAGAGTTGTTTGGAGTAGAACAGCAGAGAAATGCCAGCAAGTCTTTGAAATATAATAATTTCTAGCTCTTTCCAAGATGGAATCCTCTTTTTGCCCCTTCTGGCAAGGAGTTCTGGGAACTGTAGTCCCCAAACATCTACAAGGCATTTGGTTGGGGAAGACTGTATGAAACTGCTTGGTTTCACACATAATGCTGAATTGAGTTTTTAAATCATTGTTTGTAGAACAAGCCATAGTGGCTCACTTTATACACCACTCTAAACCTTAATATCACACATCCCTCAAAAATAGACCTCATAATGACTTAGTGAGCTGTTTGAAGTGTGCAAGATTCATCACTGAGCTTGATGTAACCTAGCATGTATGAAGGTATGAAGGTATGAAAAAAAAAAGCTTGGCTTTCTATCTTTGCAGATCTTTGCCAGTAGTAGTAGTTAAATAATGAAAGCTAATAGCACTTCCCCCCCAGAGCAACTGGTTCCCTTTGATTTCAGTAAAACCCCTGATCTGAAACCATTCAGCAAGGACTCATTTAGATCTCGGGGCTTCATTATGTTCTTTCCCCTACTCCACCCCCACAAGGCTTCCCATTCCCCCCACCCCCAACCCAGGTGGAATCCTCCATCTGGATCTGATCATATAAAACTAGCTGCACCAGCCTCCCCTGAACAATAACTGTCTCCCAATGCCTCAGGGAGAAGCTTCTGCAATGTGTTTGAAAGAAACTGACAAGGTCCTTTTGCAGCTTTCCAGCTGCAGGTCAGGAACATGCAGTCAGAACCATTGAATAAAAGTGGGTAGAAACAGCTGGCCCATGAGAAGAAGATGCTTACATCCTTGTAATGTCATCATTCTGCCTTCCTTTCTTTAGCTCTCTAAATAAAAGGCCTGTATCCCACCTAGTATTTCATCCAATGAACGAGAGGAGTGACCTAACCCCTTGATGGAGGTTGATTTCGTATTCTGGATATCACTTTCACAAAATTTTCCCTTATGTTGCTGCCCGTAGGGCATGTGCAGAAATGGACGTTAGGTTCTTTATGTGATGATTATGCTCAAATTCCCAGCACCCAAAAAAATCATATTTGTAAAAAGGATGAAATGAAAGCATGTGAGATCACTCAGTTTTCTGTGGCCAGACCTCCTGAAAGCAAGAACTTATGTTGATCCTCTGATAAGGCCAGACCACAGCCCCTCTCCCCCCAGCCCAGCACTGAGAGGGCAAGCCACCAGTAGTATATAAAAATAAGAGCAAACCCCACTCCCTTCTAGCACTGATGATGTTTCCAAGTTTGGTAATGAAACATCTGCAAGAAAACAACCAAGTTAGGAGAGCACCAAAGATCCCACTTCACTGCAGCCTCTCTGCTTGGCACTACAACCCTATGCTTAAAGTGGTGCTTACATGCAAATAAAGCCACAGAAGATTGCACTGCAGTCATTCTGGAACAAGGTTACTGGTATAGGTATTGTCTCAAAACAATCATCTCAAAACAATTGTCTCAAAAGTGCAAAGCCAGATAAAGGATCAGCAGCTGGATAATACATGCGTGGGTTAATTGTTTTTCCTTTTACAAAAGGAATAAAGCATCCTGGTGGTCTGGGAAATTTGGACACGAAACAATGGACTGTTCTTCCAAGGTTCAGATCTGGAAAGGGAATAAATAGAACAGATGCTATTATAATACAGTGCATTATAGAACAGACTACGGTGAAAGCTTTGCTCAAGGAATTTCTGGTAGGAGCGTCTTTCAAGAGAATTTTAAAAATACTTGGAAGTTATGATATCAACTCTGCCTCCAATCTTTCAGAAATGGGAATGGGAATAATCAGAAATATGCAAGGCATTCAAAGTATTTGATTTTTAGTTTGCTATTCAATGTTTTCAGCGTTGCTCATTTTGTATTTTGAACAATTCCTCTGATTTCCCCAGCCCTGTGCCCTTAGTTGTAATAGACATCAATTCTTGTCATGCCCAAATGCAGTGCCTGCTAAGGAAAAATGGAATGTAGTTGAGCACATCTGAAGGGCACAAAGTTGAGTACAGTTGGGTCATTTGTCACCTCTGGAGGATTCCAAGTTGGGGTACATCTTTGCATTCCTTGAGGCTTTCAGAAAAACAACAACCTGAACAATTTTTTACTTCCTGCTTGGCTCCAGGTGTTTCCTTGGAATGCATTTGGGAAAACAGTGAAGCCACAACTGGTAGCATAACTGATGTCATATCCTCTGCAGTTCTTTCATTTTTCCTGACATCCCAAAACATCCTGGATCACCTTAGTTTAGCAGTGCTTGCTTGGTATTTTGGAGAACTATCTGTGGGATTTCTCCCCACTCCAAAACAAGCTTCGTTAGTTGACTTATTCAGCAGTTGCTTTAATTTTAAAAAGCCAGACCATTTTCTCCATTTCCCACACCCCACAATGAATCCCTGCACCAAGGTGAGTAGAGTTCCACTGCTACCTGATCGCACAGTTTTGGATTGTGTGGACCTAAGGATTCTACCATATTTAGAATTTCTTCTCCCTTTGCACTGTCATCCTCTTTCTCCAGAACAGGGGTGTCACAAACTTGATTTCATTGAGGGCCGCATCAGGGTTGTGTTTGACCTGGGGGGGGGGAATGGGTGTGGCCAGAGTGGGCAGGGCCTGCTCAGTGTCACTCATGTCAGAGGCGCCTGTGGCTGCTTGAGTGCTCTGCCAGCAAAAACAGGCTCCCGAGCTCCGTTTCCGGCTGCGACGGCCTCCTGCAACCCTCTGCCAGCGAAAGCTCTGTTTTCGCTGGCAGAGAGTTGCAGGAGGCCATCGCAGCCGGAAATGGAGCTCGGGAGCCTGTTTTTGCTGGCAGAGGCACCGCCGGCTGGTCCCTCACTGTTTCCAGGAAAGTCCCATGGGCCAGATCTAAGCAACTCACGGGCTGGATTCAGCCTGCGGGCCTTGAGTTTGACACCCCTGCTCCAGATTTTCAAATAAAATGCCCAAGCACAATCTACTCCAAATACAGTTTCTTGGTGCGCCCGGTTGCTCGCCTCTCCTATTACCATCTAGCATTTCTCCAGCTACAGGTGCTGCTTTTGCAGATTGCTCTCTACTGAAAGATGATTTGCCAGAAAACAGCATCTGTGCTTCTTAAGAGATTTCACCTGTTTTGCTACTTAAAAGTTTCTGCCAGTTAACACACACACACACATACACATGAGTAAGGCCTGGTTCATTCACATGGGTGAGGGGAGGGTTATTGGTCTTTGGCTCAATCCTCAAACTCTCCAAGTAAAGGTGTAGAAGAATCCAATCTTAAACCTGTAAAGTTACTACCAATCAGTACTAACAGTGTATAAGGTAAGAGAAGATTAAAAAGGATCAGTTAGTAGTTTGTTGTGATGTAACATAATTGAGGTTGCTGGTACTGCCAAGGACAGCCATTCCATGCTTTGTGATGAAAATAAAGTTCTCTACAAGGTTGGACACAAATTGTTATAGTCCAGAGTGCTGCTTAATGAGATTTTTCTCACTTTATGTCTGCAAACTGTTAGGTTTTCCCAAATCACCTGTTATGCAGAAATAGTGCTGTTTAGGTAATATAAAGATGGGGAGGTTTATTCTTTGTGGGTGGATAAAGACAGACACACACACACACACAAAGACTTTAATGCTAATAGCACATGCCTATTGTCAAAGAGTGATAGCAAATGATTCTGGAATCTATGGGGGTAAAGATGAAAAAAACCCGTTGTTTTGCCATATAATCCACAATAATAGCATTGGTTTTAATGTTAAAATGGTACAGTTGGTAGTTTTTATCTCCTGCTTTTATATTCAAATATATAAAGATTTTTTTAAAAAAAAAATCCCATCAATATAAGGTTTTTTTCCCCACCTGTTCCAGAACTGATCAAAGAGGCAAGGCAGGATTTAAGAAACAAAGGCCTACAAAATCTGTTTGGCAAACACAATTGTGTAACAAAAAAAAAATAGTGACTCTGTATTACAGGCAACTCTAGCTTTGTGAAACCAGCTCCACCTCTGAGTTGCTATTCTTGTAATGCTGATATGATCTTATGGCATTCACAGATAGTTTGAGAAAGTGAGAGGGGGAAAAAAATACAGAATAAGGAGTCAGATCTAGGGCAGAACATTTGGAACCAGGATGCCTTGAAGTCTATTTCCCCCACTTCATGGAGAAATGAATTAAAAGTAGAAGATACATAATGAGAATGAAGATGTTGGGAGTTTCAAGTCTGATTAAAAATTGCAATTGGAATGCATAGCCATACAAAGTCTTGGCATTATAATAATCATTGACATAATACAACTGGATTTTAAAATCTTAATAAACCATCCATTAATAGAAGACTGACAATCTACTTCGGAAGGAGCTGATGATCAATGATTAGTACTTATTAAAGCTAGCTACCACATCTGTTCCTTCTACAGATCCCTGGGAATTTTAACTCTAGAAAGGATTTTGGATGGAGGGCCTCTTGTTCTGTTGTGTAGGAGACATTCCCCTATTTGAACAGCTGTTGAGGGCAGTCCTTCATTTGAAGGTATCCTCTGTTTGAAGTGCTGCCCACTTCAAATCCAGTTTAACAATGAAAATGAGAAAACAGAACCTTTGAAGTTATTCATTCAAAGGTAACACCTGGAACAAATATACCAGTTACTTGGCCACAGATCCCCCACAGGGCAGGATTGCAATTCTCTTTAAATTAGATTCAATTGTTGTGTACGTCTATATTAGTATATTTCAGGTTTGGTCAAAACCTTCCCACTTTTTAGGTGATTCCTACATAGTTGCATAATTGGGCTGTTGTATCCCTCACATGGAATTCTCTATGTCATTTACACTACAGTCTACAAAATTTCCTGTGGTCATGAATGGCATAATTATTTGAAAAACTCAAGATTGCTGGAAGGAAGAGAAAGCTGCATGATTTGTAGGTAAAGAAGACAGGAAGAAAGAACTGCTGGAGATGAGATGAGCTGGAAAGTGAAGCAGGGCAGGAGCTGAGTTGAGTGTGCAAAAGGGAGGAACAAGCCTGTGTTATATGCTGGCCTACAACCCCAGCACCATTGCTACTTGTAAACGAATAAAAGTTTTGCAGAGTTATTTAAAGAGCTCTCCTGGCAAACTGTTCCAGTTTGGAGCATTTTTATGAAAAATATCTTTTTCCACATGTAAGTTATTTCTAGGTCAGCCTTTTAGCTGTTATAAAATGATTCATGTAATCATAGTAAGGAAATTCAGACATGGTAAGAGAGCAGCAAAATAGAGGCCCCTACACACACAGTATTATTCAGAAGTCAATGGAAAATATTGCTGTGATGCAATAATCTTTGAGAATGGTTTGATCATAACGAAGAATTCTTGGAGCATTATTTATTACCCTTAGAAGACTTCCACATGGAATGCAAGATGGAAAAAACCTGTTAGGTTCTCACTGAAAAATACTCCATTCAGGGTTTAGGGCATTTGTGTTCTATGAATGGAAGTATAACATTAGAATTCTAGGTTAGTTTAGAAGAGATGTCTTCAAACAAAGGCTGGATGGTCATTTGCCAGAGGTAATCTAGTGGATCTTGGAATGTGGAAGATCACTTCTGACAGATGACCATCCAGCCACTGTTTGAAGACATCTCTTCTAATCTTACCTAGAATTCTAACCTTATAATACCATTCATAGAAAAACACATTGATTACAAGTCCTCTAACACCCCTTGCAAGTCTGTAATTCTATGAAATCTCTGGTTAGTCATCACTCAGTTTGCCCATCCTGCTAAGATGTTGCAGTTTGTTTGATTCTGGATAATGTCCCAGTATGTGAGGTCTTAATGGCCTTCTAGAAGACAAGAAGGGAGGGAGTCTCCATATTGATGAAGAGAGGTTGTGTTACGGTGTGGGGTGGCTATGGAGAATCTTCTTACTAAATCCCACCAGATGAGAACATCCAATCAGAGATGAGCTGGAGCAAGCCCATCCTGTCCAAACCACTGGGATGGGTAGATGCTGTTAGGGAGAACTGGTCTCTCTAATAACCTGGCCCTGTGCCATACAGAATTTTAATTATTAGCCCCTTGAATTACACCAGGAAAGTGTAATTCAGTGCAACTTACATAGCAGCAGTGTAACGCAGGTAAACCTTGAGCAACTTCTCCTGCATACAGGAACAATGGAAGTTTCTGGGTGGGACTCCAAGGGTACCCCAACATAAAGCACATTGCAATATTCAAATGAAAAGTAACTAGTGCACAATTGGACATGAGCAACCCCTCCCAACCTTTTGCAGGAATGACTCCAATTGCCACACAAGATGAATTTGTGCAAAGACCTCCCTGACCATGACTGTCACCTGCTCCTCAAGGAAGATCTCTAAATTACACACCAATAGCACCCAGAGGAGTGCTACCCCATCAAGAGTGAAAGATGGCATGTCTCCAGATCCAGGGGATTCCCCCCCCCCAAACCAAAGCCTTGTAGGGTTACATCACAGCTGGCTCTTCCCTATTCAAATCCTCAAAGCCATCAGGGCCTGGGCCAGCATCTGATCGGCATTACTTCTCTGTCTTGGGCCAGAGATGTACAATTGTATATCCTCATTATAGAGATTATACTGTTCTCAGGCTGGCATTGCCCAGCAGATTTATTGAAGTTGTTGAATAGGAGAGGTGAAAGAACTGAGCCTTTCCACATAAGAGGAGTCTAGGGCTAGATCTCTTCTCTTCCCTCAACCAACACTCACTGGAACCAGCCATTAAGAAAGGTGGAGAATCACCGAATAACCATGCCTCCGAATCCAAATCACCTAAGCCATTCCAGAAGGATACCATGGTTTGAAAGCGACTGAGAAATCACTCATCTGGACCCCTCAAGAGGTCTCCCACAAATGCAGCCAATGCTCTCTTAGTACTATGACTCAGTCTGAATCCCGTGAAAAGAGTCCAAGTAATCCACTTCTACTTATTTTATTTTACTTTATTTTTTAAGAGATTTGCATGACTGTCCATACTGAAGAAATCAGAGAGTTGTGGGAGAGAGCAGGAGCCACAATGGCCTGTCCTCATTTTACGTATTAGTGTATCTCTATGGAATATATCGTGTTTTTGTATGAATATTTGGGTCAGCACTTGTTTGGCTTTCATCCAGGCTGGAGAAGTGCACTGGTCATGTTTGGAGAACTTGCTGTTGTTTTGCCGCATTTGCTGCTTGCTGCCTGCCACTAGCCTGCATTTAGAGGCAGCCATTTTGAATCGGGTGTGCCTACATTTGCCTATTGCCTTCCGCTTGCTTGCTCTCTGCTGCTTGCCTGGCACTGGCCTGTGTTTAGAATCAAGCATTTGGAGGTAGGCTTGCCTGTGTTTGCCTGCTGCCTAGCCTCTGACCTGCTGCACCCTGCCTGTCACTTGAAGCAGCCTGTTATCTGCCATTTGCCTGCCTCTAGCAAATTTGCTGCCACGTCTGGAGAATTTGTTTGGAAAACCTGTTACTGGTCATGCTTGCCACTTGCCACCACCTATTTGCTGCCCATCACTTGCCTCCTGGTTGCCTGCCTACCTGTCACTTCTGGCGGTGTCATTGTTTGTTTGGGTTTTTTTGCGGAATTGTGGCTGAAGATCTGTAGTTGGAGCCTGTCTGAGCTGGAGGAGCCAGGTGAGAGACAAGTTGCAAGGTTGATTCCAGTCAATGGGAAGGAGAGTTCAAGCCCTCAGCCCTTATTAAGTGGTATAATGCAGGATTTGGTGCTCTCCCCACTCCTATTCAACATCTATATGAGGCTCCAGGGTGAGCTCATCCATTGCCACAGGGTGAGATCATTAGCATGCTGACAATACTTAACTATATATGTTTGACCCTGGCAAATTAAATGATGCGATGGAAGGTCTGGATGTGGAAAAACAGGCTTCAGCTGAGCCCTGGTGAAACTGAGTGACTTTTGGTTTTGCAGCCTGCCAGTTCCAGGATTATTTTACCTTTGATGAAGTTACACTGCCCCAGATAGGCCCAGTGTGCAATCTGGGGGTCCTCCTGGATTCACAACTCTTGCTCGAAGAGTAGTGGCAGATATGGCTAGGAGGGCCATTGCATAGCTTTCTGTTATTCACCAGTTGTGCCTGTTCCTGGATTGGAGAGTTCTGCCACTCATGCCATAGTCATCTTCTGATTGGAAAACTCTAATGTGATGTACCTGAAGAGTGTGATGCAGGCAGTTATGTGTGTCTTTCTAGAACAACACGTTTCATGTGTCTGAGCCAGTCCCCCCTAGAGTCCTTCCTAAAGCAGGGGTGAAATCCAGCAGGTTCTGACAGGTTCTGGAGAACTGGTAGCGGAAATTTTGAGCAGTTCGGAGAACCGGCAAATACCACCTCTGGCTGGCCCAAGGGTGGGAATGGAGATTTTGCAATATCCTTCACCCAGGAGTGGGGTGGGAATGGAGATTTTGCAATATCCTTCCCCTGCCATGCCCACCAAGCCACATCCACCAAGCCACACCATACCCACCAAGCCGCGCCCACAGAACTGGTAGTAAACAAAATTTGGATTTCACCACTGCCCTAAAAGCCCCTGGATGACAACAGCCACACCCTCACCCTTACTCTGAAGTTGCAGTTTATGTCTCACTTGAAACTCTAAAGGGCATATTTCTATGAGAGGACCCCCCCCTCTTTTCTGGCCACTGTGACTTGTTCAACAAGCTATGATTAAAACAAACCATGGTTTAACCTGATCCTTGAATCCACCCAATATCTCTATCTAAATTAGAAGTTCCTGTATTTTATCCAGCATTTTTCGAGGTAAGAGTCGGAAACAGAAACAATACAGAAGAAAACAGCTAATGTGCTGGTAATCTTTTTTTCTTACATCAGCATTTCCCAGCTCAGTTCTTTCCAGAGATATTGAACTGTAAGCCTCATAATCCCCAATCAGCCCTGTTGACTGGGGATTAGGGAAACTGTAGTCGGAACCTCTGGAAGGCACAGAATTGGTCTAAATTGCCATTCAACCATCCTAGAGACAGACGGCAAAGTGAGATCAGGAAGAGGAGAGATCAAAATCGTAGCAGGGGGCTCTACTGAAATGGGACACTTTGCTTCTGCGCAGCTGGAGTCAAAGAGGCCACAGAATACTTTCAAACAAAGACCAGGTAAGCAAATAAATCAGCTGGGAGATTAAATTTCTGGTGCACCCAAAAGCCCCTGTAAAATACCAGAGAAAATTGACCTGTCAAAGGAATAGATGGACAATGAAATCAGTGTATGCCTTCCCCCGATATCAGCACCCTCCCTAGAAATCCCTGGGGATTTCCTGCTGTCCTTAAGAAGACACACCTGCTCCCCTCAGGCAGTGCTCTTTACCCACACCCTCTGGGTGGGTTGGGTTGAGAAAGCAACTTGCAGAATTTAGGAGTTACACTCCCAGCATGGCTGGTGGGTGTCAGGTTGAGGAATGTTGCACTGCCTGCTGAGGGAGGTCACACATTTAACAGGCTGCTGAATCCACCAAGGGGAGGCCGCCTACATAGCAATGGCAAAGCTGCAGCAGCTAAGAAGGCAATAAAATGGACGAAGACCAGCACCCCCCCCCCCCCCGTCAGCAGGCAGTTATGGGACCTTTCTCTAATTTAATCTCTGCCTCCCCCCACCAGTGAACCATTTCAAGTAACCTCTTTATAACCCTGTCTTCCCATGCAATTGCCTGACCAGTCCTGATAATACAGGTGTCCTTGGACATGTTGCAAGGTTGCCCCCTGCAGAAATGTAGCTGGAGGCTCTTCAAGACGGCAGTGGAAGAAGCTTGAGAAGAGACGGGATGGGGAAGAAGGGGTGGAATGTATGTCTGGCATGGGCAAAACAGCTTCCTCCTCCTCCTCCTCCAAGTCATTAAATTAGCCAATGATAGCCAGTCTCCTAACCTTCTCTAATGAGGGTTGCCATGTTCAGTGGTCTCTTCCCTTCCTTTGGTGAGCAGTGCTCCAAAATAGTTCTTACGAATGGAGAAAGATGGCCACTGGCCCTGAGGATTCAAAGAAGTGACACTGGTTGGGGTCTGGGGCAGTATGCTGATGGTTTATCCCATTTTCTTGAGGTTGTTGGTTCCCTTCAGGTGTAGATGGCCTGTGATAGTGGTAGTGGGACAATGGCGGCACCCTTATGGACCTTGGGCATGGTTGCCATTTCGACACCTTTTGGTGCTATGGTTTTCCTCTCCTCTTTGGGCTGATTGGGAAATGGATTTAGCACCTGCATGTGATGGCTGTCTCAGAGTCCTCAAAACAACTCTCAGAAAGATACAGTGGAGGGAAAGGTGTCAATGGTAACCAATTATGTCACAGACAGAATGCAAGTGAACATTTCAAAGCCAGTAGACATATTTGTCATTTCAAGTGTCAGGGTTCCAGCAGCTATCCAAACTGAAATGGATGCACTCAGAGAGGAGTGGGGAGCGAGAAATTACATTTTCTCAACAACCAGATATTATAATTGATTGCTAGGAAAATTGCCTCTTTCTCTTAATAGATTAATTTTATTAACTTGATGGGTTATAGTCTATGCAACGGCAATATGTGAAAGAAGAGAATTCTCTGCTGCTATTTTGCATCACTGGAACAAGAAAATGTTTATCAGCACAAGTGTGAGGAGTCCCTTGTGAATATCATAAAACAAAAAGAAGCTTTTAAAAATTGCTTGCTCTACTTTTGGGTAGAAGCAGAGAGATTGCTCTAGATCCCTTCTGTGATCTGTCAGGATCTTAAAAGTGTTCCCAACTGTTCGGTGACTCATTAAATAAGCATTTCTTCCACCCTGCCAGGCTGAAGTTGGAACATATGAATGCAGTCTCTGTCTATGAGAAATCTCTGCTCTTGTTTGTGTCCTCTGTTCAGTCAAAAGAATTTTAAAAGGTGACTTTTAAAAGTGCACTTTGGGCTGAAACCTAAATATTTGCTGAATTTTATCCTCATTAATAGGATTATCCAGCATTCAGTATTGATTGGCCTGATAGGTTTAGGACTTGCATGACAATAGAGTGTGCTAAAATTTCATTCAGCCAGTCAAACAATATTAAAAAGCTGGTATGGCTCAGAGGATAAAGTGTTAATAGGGAATGGCAGACCTCAGTTCAAATTCCATGTCAGACAAGAGCACTCCGGGTGGCCTCGGGCAATTTACTATCTCTCAGCCTCAATTTTCCATCTATAAAGTGGGGATGATAATGACCTGCCTCCTCTCAGAGTGTGAGGACGAACAAGATAAATATGGTAAAGTACAGTGTGCATTAAGTATGCTATATAAATGACAAAGTGTAACATGCCCGGGGCCATGTGACACCCACTAACCAATCTCAAATTACAGAATTATTGATTATTGGGTGGCATATATCAAACTAAACAACAATAGGCAGATGCTATCATTCCAATGTGTCATGCTACCATTTTGATATCCTTTTTAGGCCTGTTTATGTGACTTATACACACACACACATACCATGGGATAAAGCTTTTCCCAACTCAGTAGCTTCCAGATGCATTGTGCCACAATTCTCAATCAGGAGGGGGTGGTGGGGGAAGCTGTTTTAATCCAACACATCTGAAAGACATCTGCTGAGGGAAAGCTGATATTATGCTGTGTTTGTTTGTATGGGCAGTTCTGGGTCTCCCAGGTTGATGGGAGCTTCCAGTCCCAAGCTTGCCTCTGAAGAAATGATGCGGTTGGCTATTGCCTTCCCTTGGAATTCAGTCCCCAGAGGCAGTCTCTCTTTTATGGTGAGCACCTGGGCTCTCCACAGAGAATGCTCTCTGGCCCTGTGTTTAGGCGGCATCTGTGTTCAGGATTGGTTGTGTGCATAAATCATGTTAATTCAATTAGCCTAATGTACAACCTTTGCATTTTGGGGTCTTTGGAAGGATTAATTCGGATGGTTTCCTTGAAATACTACAAAGAACAAAGTCAGAAAGCTAAGTTGTGTAAGTAACAGGGTGCCTACCCTGAATTGAATTCAGGTTTTTTTTTTTTAAAAAAAATGCTGGTATAAGAGCAGAGTTAAAATAACACCACGAGAGCTCAGCTTCCACTAATTTAAATGGGGAGGTGATGTGCCAACAACCCTCATAATATCCCGGGTCTGTGTTGCGTTATAAAATATTGAGTAGCCATGTGTATCGCCATCCCTGAGCATGAGACATTAAAAAGTTGGATTAAGCTTCCCGTTTCCCTGGCTAGCTCAACCAGCCTTTAAAATCTGTGCCGCTCAGTGGGAATGATGGTAGTCGTAGTTCAACACATCTGGAGGGCATCAGTTTGGGAAAAGTAGGATTCCCTTTAAGCAAAACGGGAAGTTATACTATCGACCTTTAGCGAGCAGTAAGAGTTTCTTACAGTATTTCAGGCCTCTGAGAAGCTCCACAGCCCTCCGGCTGGAATGCAGCTGTAAGCTTCAGCCTCTCTGGCTTCAAAGCCATTGTTGGATGAATGCTGTGCTGTTTAGCTGTACTCTTCTCTACAGCCTTCTTCACTGGATGCTTCTTATTTACTCTGTGATGTTCCCAAGTCTCAGATTCCTCCTTAGAACCTCTTATTGCAACTTAGGAGAAAAAGGGTTGTGCTCCAGGCATCCCGCAGGGGGTTTTGAGTGAAGCCCTCCCCCCCCACTTTCCCCCATGAATTCCAATCTGTCCATTAATGTGTGGTTTGATCTTGCGAGGTCTCCTTCCACACATGGCTGGCCTCCCTCCCCCACGAGCAACGTTTTTATGCCACAGTGCAGCACCTGACAGCTGTCCTCACCTTCCCCTTCTTGAGCCAACTACTCAGCCATGTTCACTCCAAGTGGCCAGCAGATGAGGCCTAAAATAGCTAACTGGCATTGCAAACCCTTCTTTATTTTTTTCCCTCATAGCAGTTTCCTTTGATGCTGTGGAGGGGGAAAAAATGGAAAAAACCTAAGTGACATCGCATATAACTCTGGACTCTGAGGAGGGGCAGATTTCTGGCAAAGGAAGTTGGCATTTCTCATTTCTGACAAGAGGGCAAGTGCCCAGGGAATTAGACAAGATGAGGGGTGCCATGATTTAACGGAATAATCTCCCTGTCTCTGTTTCTTTTCTGCCTCTCTATCTCTGTCTGTCTCTATCTGTCTGTCTATCATCTCTATCATCTATTTTTCATCCCTCTATCTATCTATCTATCTATCTATCTATCTATCTACCTACCTACCTACCTACCTACCTATCATCTATCATTTCAGAGTGTCTGTATGTATAAATGTAGTTGTATGTGTATGTATATATACACATGTACACATACACACACACATTTACATATAAGACATTCCTTTTATGTTTCCTCCTTTCTACTGAGCCTAGCTGCCTCTCTCCTTTATTGACCCATCTGCTTTTTCCCATTTCTCTTTTCCTTAAAAGGAAACATCCAGTTTATTTTTTTCTTATTTTAGCAGGAAGCAGATAATCTACCGTTTCATTGACAAAAGGTTAATTTTCTTATTTCTGCAGCTCATCCAATCAAAGACCAGAGGAGAGAGAGAAAGAGAGAAGAAAAGAAAAGAAAAGAAAAAAAACTTGTAGCTGTTTTCATCTCACTTTGCTCTCTGTAGAAGAACTCTTAAAAGAAAAGGAGGTAGACAAGAGAAATTCTCTCCAGAGTTATAGCTGTGCAGGAAACATAGTTTGGAGATCAGTAACTTTTCCTGTTTTTGGAGCAGGCAAAAAAATATTAGTAGGATTTGATATTCCATCCAAAACAGTTGATCAAAGCTTTCCTAGCAGGTTAGATTATTAGTAGTATCTAAGGAATAGTGTGCCAGTGAAATTTGTCCAGCACAGTTATTTCATCCAAGAAAAGTGATCCATTGCTCAAAGATTTCTGGCTACCATTTGTGTAGCCTTAGGTGAAAATATTCAATTCAATGTGGGTTATCATGGGGAAACTCATTTTTTGTGACTGAATGGATGCTGTATGTGCATTGCATCCAACTTCACTCTCTTGTTTTGCACGGTTGGGTGGGGGGGAAGGATGCTAAACACTTCATTCTTATTCTGCAGAGCACAGCCAGTTGCCATTATTTGTACATTTATTTTAGATTGCGGGCTGTCTTGGCAGGCACGTGTCTTGTTCTTATTTTGTTTACTGTGCCTTCTACAACATTAAGTACATAGTAAAATACAGTAAATAAAGTAGCTGTGGTGCAAGAAACCCAGACAAGATATATATCTCATTTTCAAGGAAAGAATGGTGTATAAGGATGTCAACTGAACTTCAGGCAAACAGGGGGAGCAGACAGGAGCTTGTGATCCACATATGTGGGTCATAATGCAGAAAGGATAATTGGGAATTAATTATCCAAAGGTGACTGTTTTCTTTGGACCTACATATCACCGCCATTGCCCTTCTAAAATCCACTATATTGTTGTTGTTGTTTTGGTTAAAATGAAGGACAGATGAAATTAGGAATCTAAATAAATTGATTACAAAGGGTGCTACAATTCAGGCTTCAGTCTGAATGCAATAGGACCCTAAAGATTTTTTGCTTTTTAGTTAATCTGTGCTAATCAGTCTGTGCTATTCTGTGTCGCTATGACTTTTCCTGAGTTCATGGTGATGGCTCATCATATCACAGATGCCACAAGGGAGACTTTAAGATAGGGGTAGTGTTTGGAGCACAGTCAGAAGGATCCACAACTGCAGCACATCTGGTTTAGGCCTTTTGAACAGGAGAGTTCCCCATTATTACTTAAAGATGCTATACCCACCCAACCCCAGAAAAAGACCAAGTCTAAGACCTAATAGGAAGCTGCTTGCTTCTGTGTTACTTAACCCTTTTTAGTTTGGCAATCTGAAGCAGCATGAAGATCATCCAGATAAACCTCACATTTCGTTTTGTCTATCTAAAGTAGCTTCCAAAGAAAGAACTGGTGGAATAAATAGAGGATTAATATGCTAATGTGGTATACATTGGATGTGGAGCCTCGTGAAATGATTTAGTTCAAGGAACTGTTAGAAGAAATGTCCATCTGGGTTCAGTTCCAAGTGGGGAGAAAGACACTGGAAACATGGAGACTGTTTGAAAAGATGGTTTAATGGTGGACAGGATCACGTGGTTTGAGGTCTTGGGCAATTGAGCACATGGGTGTGTGTAAGAGAGAGATTTATACCCTCTTGGGCTTTGAACTTGCTTCCTGTTCCTGTGAAAGAAATGTATTCTGATTGGTTGTCAGACTCCCATGGGGTAGGGGTCATTTTGTATGTTGCCTTGAGTCCCAAGCTTGGTTGAATCTTGCTGGGTGATGTAATGAAGAGACTTTGGGCAATTCCTATTATGGCTTAATGGCTTTGTCCTGGTTTGGATCTTGAGTGAGGGCTAATCTTATCACCCTGGAGCTGAAGGTCTTTTGTCTTGTAGATAAGATGGCACCAAAATATCTGCTAGGGCTGAGTTTCTGTGTCCCTTAAGATTTCCATTTCTCTTTTAGGGGAAACATTCTGCCTTTTTAGTATTTCCTAGAATATTTCATTTTTCTAGGAGAAGAGTGGGTGCTAACTTTCTACAGAACAATGCTGGGGTGTTCACAAAACAGTTGTCCCCTGTCTAACCTACAGCAGCCTTGCATGCCTGGAGCCTGGATACTCCGGAAAATTCTGAAATGGGGATTTCAAATGGGAATTTTCAGACTTTCCTGCCCCTTGTTTGCTAGGGATTCTGGGAATTGCATCTCCAAGACACCTGGGAGCACCAGAATAGGAAACTGTGTCTCTGTGTGTATGAAAAGAGAGCAACTCCTGGCTTTGAAATGGCACCACAGTGCCCCCTAAAGCGTATGGTAAATTGAGAGGCTAAATAGAGGGAATTTGGGTTTTGTTTCCCCATACATGTACCTCCCATATAACTCCACTCATAACAATGGGGTTGTTATAAACTAGTAAAAACTAGACATTGCCTTTAAAATTCTATCCTTAAGTAATGCCTGCTTGGCTGATTAGACCCAGGAGATCATAGAAAGAATATTGTCTTTGATTGAACAAAGCGATAATCAGTCTCCCCCAAAGAGCAGAGGCTCCCAAATTTCTTTAGTTCACCATACCCTTAATGTCTTGGTAGTTTTTCCACAAGATCCCTAAGCCAAAACTATGAACTACCTTGAGTTAGTAGTTTGTAATCCCACGCTGCCTGTGGTTTGAGAATCACCTCTACTCACAGGGTTGTTATTGTTGTTGTAGGGAAGAGGAGGAAAAAGTATCAGGTGTGTTCACTGCCTTGAGTTAGGGTGGGATAGAAACGCAATTAAAAAATAAAGGATGGCTTTCATTTAACTCCCATATTTATAAATATGTGGATATCAAGAAATTGGGGGGGAACAGTTGCCCATCAAAGGATGTCCAAGTAGAAGAGCCCAATGATCTCCAACCATCCCATCTGCAATGAGATTAGATTAGAGTAATAGAGTTGGAAGAGACCTTATAGGTCATCTAGTCCAACCCCCCGCTCAAGCAGGAGACCCTACACCATTTCTGACAAATGGCAGTCCAATCTTTTCTTGAAAGTCTCAAGTGATGACGCTCCCACAACTTCCGAAGGCAAGCTATTCCATTGGTTGATTGTTCTCACTGTCAGAAAATCCCTCCTTATTTCTAGGTTGAATCTCTCCTTGGTCAGTTTCCATCCATCATTCCTTGTCTGGCCTTCAGGTGCTTTGGAAAACAGTTTGACCCCCTCCTCTCTGTGGCTGCCCCTCAAATATTGGAACACTGCTATCATATCTCCCCTGGTCCTTCTCTTCACTAGACTAGCCATGCCCAAGTCCTGTAACCGTTCTTCATATGTTTTAGTCTCCAGGCCCTAATCATCCTAGTTGCTCTCCTCTGCACTTTTTCTAGAGTCTCAACATCTTTTTTATAGTGTGGTGACCAAAACTGGATGCAGTACTCTAGGTGCACTGAAACCCAAAATATTATTAAAGGAGAGAGAAGTCCTTGGTCGAAAGGCTAAGATCTCCTTTGTGTTCTGCTGTAGAAACTTTCAGGAGGTTCAACCTGATAGGTAGCAGCCTATTGAGTATATAGAATGGACCAAACCCCTTGCGCCAGTCACACTATGCTTTGTTAATTATCTCCCACCCACTCACCCCAGGAGAAATGCTACTGTACTTAGAAGGCTTCAAAGATGATGTTTCAGGACTTCCGGTGGGATCGCGACATCGCCAGACGCTTCTTTTTGAAGCGCCAACCCAGGGCTCCGTAGAACCGCAAGAACAGCGACTATCAGCTGTCTTGCGGTTTGGAAACTTTCCTCCTGGTAAGAGGGGGGAAAGTGAGTAGATGGGTGGGGTACAGCTCCCTAAGAGCGCCAGATTTTACCCATAATCTGGCGCTCGAAGATGAGAGCTCCCCGTTAAGCCTGTCAGTACTCCGGACCCTGGATGTCTCTGCTTTGCAGAGCTAGATGTCGTGACCATCCCAGCAACCAACTTTAAATAAATATTTTTGAATCAAGCTGGCGGAGCACAAGCAGCAAGAATAAAACAGCAAGTATTTTCTTTTTTTTTAACTCCAAAGATTTACCTTCTTTAAAAGATTTTCTTTATGCAGAGAAAGTGAAAGCAAGATGGTGTTTGAGTTTCAACGGGGCGTGAAGAAGTGAAAGTTAAAAGCAATTATTGATAAGTCCCTGCTTGAAACGTAAAACTCTATTCTGAAAAGTGGATTAACCAAGAAAGGAACTAATTACAATAATTGAAGCAGTAATATAAATTACAGATTGCAAAGGGTTTTTTTTCTTTTTGATAACTTTTTTTTTCCTGTCCTTTTGGAAGGGAAAGAAGAAGGGGGGCAAGATGGCTGGTCTTTTTGAAAGCAAACAAAGCAAAGAAGGGTTAATTTACCCTTATATAAGGTCTGATCTTGAGGAAGCTTTGAGCTCAATTACCTCTGCTTTATTGGAAAAAATTGATACTATATTTCAAGCTTTTCAAGCTGGAAACAATGAAATACATGGAAATACTGAGTTGCAATCTAGCAGTGGGGGATTGATTGAAGAGCTGGGAGAAGGAAAAGAACAACAACAACAGCCTACAGTATTTTTGAAGAGTAAGATGGATGCTTTGCAGAATAAGGAGCAAGAAATTTTGGGAGCTGATGAGATTCTGACTACACAAATTTTTTGTTACAAAGTCCAACTTTCACTTAAAGAGCTGCTTTCAGAAGAAGTTGTACTTTTGCAAAAATTGTATAATATGCAATCCCAAAAAGTGCAAGATTATATTGGAGCTAAATAAGCCAGAGGAATCAGAGTGAAGAAAAGAGTTCGCAAAAAGGAGAAGAAGAAAGACTGGAGACAAGGAAAATAACCCTGCTTGATGAGATGATGGTCCTTAAAAAGTATTGTTTAAGTATTTAAAGATTTTGAACTTTTGGAAGAAAACATCCAACAGCTTAATGCCAGTTAACTAAGTGATGAGCGATGATGAGGAGGTAACCTACAGCAGTATTGGAATATTTTGAGAAGAATAAACAGATCACTGCAATGCTGGTGTGTGGTTGTGAAATAAGCCTTGACCTGAGTGATTTGGAATATTTTATTAAGGACTGTAATAAATTTGGACTTAATTGTAATTGCAGAAGTTTTATTGAATATAGTAAATTGGAGTTTTTTGTTTGAAGGTAATAAATATAAGGCAAAAGGACTATGGGTCTAGGGCAATTGCAGCTGATCTGGTGGTTTCCCTAATACGTCTGATGAACTTATTAATCTAATTTTTGGCTGGATTTGATGGATACTATTTGATATACAATTACAAAATCACTCGGGGGGGTTTATATAAAGAAGCAATTTTTATTTAGGTGGGTAGACGCAAATGAAAATATTCTACACGCTGTTGGAAGATGTGAACATAAGAAGATTAACAATTGGTTTAATCTAGTATGAAGAATTCAAATGTTTGATATAGCTATTAAATGATGTTTTTAGTTGATTTGTTAATATGTACTGATAAATTAATAAGAGGTTTGATTACTACTTTTTAGTTAGAAAATGTTTTTTTTTAAGTGTTTTAACTATAATTGGACCTTAATGGTTTAAAAGTGGAGGACGGAAGAGTTTATATAATATTTTACTTTAAATTTGGGGTTTTTGAATGAGGTTTTTTTTTGTTTTCAATGAAAGAAGTTATAAAATATCTTGTTAAACTGTATAGATAGATAGATAGAACTGTAAGTATGTATTAGTTAAATTGAGTAATGATAGGTTTGATTAGGTAATATTTAACTGTTTTATTAACTGCTGCAATTATAAATGGATACTAATTCTGTTAAACTAGATGGAATAAGAAGAAAGAAGACTTTCTTTCTTTTTATTTATTTGTTTAATGATTATGATAAGTGAGAGATGGAGTTGAATTTAGGGGATTTAAGCTGTATTTTGTATTTTGTATTTGCTCTGGGAAGTCGGGGGTGGTGGTTGGGGAGGGGGGGGAAATGTATGTAAAACTTTTAAAACTTTTTCAATAAAAAAAAAAGATGATGTTTCAAACAACAAGGACCTGTTTGGAAGAAAATGGTAACTAATTTGAACATTTAATGTAATTCATATAATAAATTGTCCATGAGGCTTTGTCTTTTGATACATCCTGTATATTAAAGTTTTGTTCCTGGACATCTTTGCAAGAGATCTGCCAGTGAAGTTTTCATGTATCCCTATTTCTGGTTTGTAAGAGATACATACATATATGGTACAGTTAGTCCCCAAGTCATGACCACAATGGAGACTCAAATTACTATTGCTAAGCAAAGCAGTTAAGGAGTCATCACATGACCAGACTCAATTTTAGGTCCATTTTTTAACCACAGTCATTAAGTAAGTCATGTGGTTATTAAGCGAATCATGACATCGTTAAGTGAATCTGTTTGTCAGAAACCAGCCGGGAAGTTGTCACAAATCATAAGACAACAGGATGTCAAGTGCCTGGATTGCAATCATGTGACTGTAGGGATGGTACAACGATTGTGGGGCTGACAATTGTAACTTCAAGGATCATGTCACTTATGTCATAAGTCACTTTTGCTGAGTTGCAACTGAACTGTCATTAAACAAGTTCAAGTCATAAATTGAGGGCTATCTGTAGTCCAATCCCTAAGAGGGACTTAACAATTTTAAAGTCAAAGGGAGAACTCATTTTAAACAAGGGAAGGTTGCTTTGCTCAATTGTCAAAGCTCACTGCAGACCTTACTAGTCCATTAAGTGCAGCCTTTAATAAGTGAAAAGTTACCAATCCCTATCCTTAGATCAGAGGTCCCTAAGTCCCGGTCCATGGACTGGCACCAGGCATGCCAGAAACTGGGCCGTGCAAACAAGTGAAGCTGTGGGATACAGACAGCACGCCCTCTCTGATCAATGGAAACTCCTCTCTCCACATAACTGGTCCCTAGTACCCAAAAGGTTGGAAGCCTCTGCCTTAGACTCCCAAAGGTGCTTTTTTCAAGACGCAACTGACCATCCAGTCAGAGCTGAAGAAGCTTCTTGGATGAGAAGCGAAAGGTCTTCAAAGAAAAACCAGAAAGTCCAGCTGCCCCTTGAAAAAAAACACCTTTGGGACAACCATGACCTAGAGGACTGAGAATCTCCATAGACACTCTGCCTTAGGAGATATCTGCCCCTAAGACAAACTGATTGAAGAGCTATAGGATGCGGCAGAATCCACATTAGGACTAGGAAACCTCAAGAACGTGACTATATAGCGATGGATCTGCTGGTAGGATACCAGACAGAGCAGTCAATTTTGCTGGTGAATATCCCTCTGAAAAGCTTTCCCTGCTGATTGCTTTGGATTGTTAAGAGCACAAGAGCAAAGCAGACAACTTTCCTGTGAAGTGAAACCTTCCTTTAGAGAAGGAATATGTGTCTCTGAAAACTTAGTGTGAAGCTCTAACAGACTGTCACTTTCCTAACTCATTTGTGAACTTTCCAGAGAGGCAGAGCTGCCTGCTGTCTGAAAAGGTTTGGATGCATATTTGATCCATTATAACAGGAAGGCCTGTAGCCCTTCAGAGGCTGCTGACTCACAGCTCCTGCAACCCAGCCAGTGTGGAGGGTAACTAGGAACTACAGTTTTAGCAGATCTACAGGTACCTGAGTGTGCTAGCTACTCTAAGCCAATAAGACCGCTTGAGGACAGGTTCTCCAACCGGACAGAAACAACGGGGTGCCATATATATCCTATCAGAACAGAAGACAAGCCCTGCTATCTCCTTCCAATAAATAACTTTGTGCAAGTTAATCATTCTGGAGCTGGATATAAAAATGAAGCCCAGTGGGGTGTGGATAGGAGGATTACATGATCAGAGATGCTTTTGAAACGATAATTGAGTTAATGGAAGCTTAGCAAGTGCTTCATTTGGGGTGGGCAGGCAGGAGGAGGAGGGGGTAAGGGAGGGTAATTGGTGGAGTTTTGTCACTTGTGTCCATTTACAAACTTAAGCTTTTCTTTTTCTTTATTGATTTTTCTTTAACAAAGTGAGGCACTTAAAGGCAATTTCTGAAAGCCCCCAATGATTAATAAAACCCCATTTCCTTCTCTCATTAAAGCAAAGGAATTAGAAGAAACTACTTGATTTGTTTAACAATTGTGCAAAAACTTCACCGGAAGCTGTTAACAACAGTCCAATTTCTTGTGGTAATAATGGACCAAGGTATAGAAAGGGGGGGAAAAAACACTTAATAGGGTGAGTCAATAGTCAAACAGACAGCTCTCTTTTGTTAGTGGTGGAGTAGGAGCTGTACTGAGTCAAAGTAATTCCTCACAATTAAAGGAGATGGGTGGCCACACCTGATCAACCTGGTCTCTCCTTGACAGCTAAAGTGGGTCAGCCCAGGTAAGGCCTTAGACAGGAAGCTATCAGGAAAAATTCCATTAGGCTAAACTGGAAAGTGAAAATTATCCCGGGAGAAGAGAATGACAATCCACTTCCATATTGTTGTAAAGAAAACTATGCAATGTGTCCATACACTTACCAGGAATTGAAGGGAGACCATTGTTATCTATCTGCTCAGCCAGGTCGGTGGTTATTAGGTTCCCAGAATGGCTGTGTCCCACTTTCCAGAAGCCACATCTCTCTGTAAAGAGCTATCCAGTCCATACCAGAGGTATGGTTCTGACAAGTTCTGGAGAACCGGTAGCGGAAATTTTGAGTAGTTCAGAGAACTGGTAAATACCACCTCTGACTGGCCCCACCCCAGAGGTGAAATGATCCTGGTTCAGACCGGATCGCCCGATCTGGTAGCGATGGAGGCTGGTGGTTCGGAGAACCAGTAGCAAAAATCCCTCCCCCCCCCCCCCCCATGCCCAGCTTAGCCATGCAATCATCAGAGGCTTTTTAAAAAAAATTTAAAACCATTTTTTCTACAATCTCTGGCTGAAAAAATGCTTTTATAAGTTAAAAAAAAAGCCTCTAATGATTGTGCGGCTCAGCTGGGATCATCAAAGGCTTTTAAAAGCATTTTTTCTACAACCTCTACTACCGGTTCTGTGGGGGTGGCTTGGGGGATAATGTGACTGGGTGGGCGTGGCCAATTTTATTTTATTTTTTACTTTTAAAACCATTTTTTCTACAACATGTTCAGTGAAGAGGTTGTAAAAAATGCTTTTAAAGACCTCTTAACGATCCAAGCTGAGTTGCCTGATCGGCAGAGGCTGGTTTTCTTTCAAAAGCCTCCGATGATTCAAGCTGAGCTGCCTAATCGGCAGAGGTTTTTAAAAGAAAAAAAGCCTCTGCCAATCAGGCAACTCAGCTTGGATCATCAGAGCCCTTTGAAAGCATTTTTTTACAACCTCTTCACTGAACATGTTGTAGAAAAAATGGTTTTAAAAGTAAAAAATAAAATAAAATTGGCCACGCCTACCCAGTCACATTATCCCACAAGCCACGCCCACAGAACCGGTAGTAACAAATTTTAGATTTCACCACTGCCCCGGCCCCCTGTGGTGGGTTGCTCCTGGTTCAGACCGGTTCTATAGAACCGGTAGTAAAACTGGCGGGAGGCTCCGCCCATCGACCCCAACATCATCAGGAAACACACATGCGCAGAAGCTTCTGCACATGCGCAGAAGCGTGCGCATGGGGCCCCGTTGCGAACTGGTAGTAGAGTTAAGTAGAACCCACCCCTGCCGCCCCCATCTATTCTCTGCCTCCCGAATCCCAGCTGATTGGGAGGAAATGGGGATTTTGCAGTAACTTTCCCCTGGAGTGGGGAGGGAATGGAGATTTTACAGTATCCTTCCTCTGCCACGCCCACCAAGCCACAGCACGCCCACCAAGCCACACTCACAGAAGCGGTAGTAAAAAAAATTGAATCCTTTCAATTAAAGTTGGTCCATACCTACTTTAAAGATGAGGGATTGCTCTGAGCTTGGTTGCTTTCTGGCAGACATTTCATTATCCAAACTAGGCAACATCATCAGTGCCACACATCACCCACTTCTACCTAGGCCAGATGGAGCATGCAGAGAAGTCCCCTGAACCTACTTGTACACATCTTTCCCAGTGAAATATGTTTTGTTTCACAGTTTAGCTTGGAGTGACCATGTCTACAGTTTCATGTATAATAGCTTAGCATAGATAAGATTATGGAGATCTGTACCTTTCCCCCCCAATATACATTTCATTTACTTTTCCAACAATTAACCAAAGATCATCCAATGTTGAGCCAACACTAGAGAGGTCTTGAATATAGGAGGTCCTGAATATACGGGTAGTCCTCCATTTACAATTCATTTAGTGACCATTTGAAGTTACAACGAAACTGAAAAAAAGTGACAGGACCAATTTTCACACTTCTGACCATTGAAGCATTCCTGTGGTCGCATGATAAAATTTGAACACTTGGCAACTGATTCATATTTATGACGGGTACAGTGCCCTGGAGTCATGTGATCAGGTTTTGCAACCTTCTGACAAGCAAAGTCAATGGGGAAACCAGATTTATGTTCTTGCCACTGCTTCTCCTCTACCAACGTGGTCTCCAAACATCTGCAATCTCTGAAATGTGGAACAATAATCCACTCTTTTCTGATATCTGGCCTTATATACATTTCTGTATCTCAGTTCCACTATCTGCCAAGGAATAATAGTGAAAAGTCACAGTGCTGCGCTACATGCTGATAGAAGTGAAAACATTAAAAGGACACATGAGAATTAAATGCATGGATTCCAAGAATGATACTTTTGTAGCCTCCAACTTTTGTGTGTGTGTGTGACTTCACTTTGACCTCAAGGTCAGTATTTGGTTCTTTTCAGAATCAATATTAAAATGGGATATATCAATTTGTGGTGTTACAGCATGTAATTAATTTATCCCTTCATAACTCTTCCCATTTTCATGTTCTGCCAAAGGAAAAAAATAGCAGAAAAACACATATTTGTATTTAAGTTTTAAAATATATATTTTCACATTCGTTTGGTTTTGAACTTAAAAACTCGATGACAAAATTCAGAGATGATGGTGTCCCAATTTGTACTTTAAACTGGGAAGGCAGATCAGATTAGATCAGGAGTCAGCAACCTGTGCCTCTGGAGCCGCATGTGGCTCTTTCATCCCTCTGCTGCGGCTTCCTGTCACTGGTTGGCTCCCCAATTGATAGGGCTTTTGGTTAGGGCAGGTAGAGGAAAAAGGACACTGCGCTAGGAGGAGACTCTATGGCGGGGGAACTGGACTTCCGGTCAGCTCCAGAATTGAATGGGAGGCTTTCAGTTAGGACCTTTGTAGCTCTTTTGAGTGTTTAAGGTTGCCGACCCCTGGATTAGATCGTTCATGTTGTGAACCATGCTAGACTTTCAGGTATTCCTTGCTGAGACTATGAGAAGAAAAAGTTTTTCATTGCAACTCTCCCTTTGATTAGAAAAAAAGAGTTTGTCTAGCTTTGTTTCTACATTGAAAACATTTTTGGACAGTTTTCTTGAAAGCAAAGGAAATGAAACTTTGATTATGGAATTTGACCATTAGAACTGCTTATGATTATAGAAGCAGTGGGTACTATTGTGAATTTTAGAGCAAAGGGTTAAAAGTACTTTATATTTGTAACTCTATCAAAGAAAGTCAAGTTTGTTTGTTTTTTACTTTTTTTTTACTTTTTGCAACTCCTTATCCCTGACTTTTCCTTTCCCAAATTCTTTTTGTTTTTTATATTTTATTCTTTGTTGAAACTCACTAATGTTGGGATTTCATCCCAACGTCTCTTCATTTCTCCTCTTTTTACAACTCTGGCTATTTCAAGCTTAGTTATTTCGTACTCAAATTTAGAAGGTTACAGTATCTTCTGACAATTCATGATTTTTTGGAGAACAAGCAGTAAAGGAATTCCAACCACAAACTCTTCCACCTAAGGGAGGGGGGGACCAGGTCATACACCTGTCCAAAAAGCCTTGAAGTTTCCTTAGACTAAGATCCATGTAAGGCTGAATTTGAATCTTTTGGTTGTCATTTACATGAGGATACACCACCTGAAACTCCAAACACATCATTTCCTGGGTTCACACTGCAGCTGCAAAGGGCAGCCATGTATTTCCTGGGAAAAGTCACAGCTGTTTCAAGGAGTTGAAGACAGGTGTTATAGAAGCACCCCATGCACTTCAAAGCATATTTTGGCTTTGGAATCCGAAGCCCTTTACGGCCTCAGCCTACCATCAAAGGGCTCAACTGATTCATAGAAAAACTGCCTAGTGTTATAGATAAGGATTTTCTCCAAACTGAGATACAATTATAATGGCTTCAAATATCCATCTCAAACTCTGTCTTCCATAACTCAGTCTGGCTTAGGGTCACCCATTCTTCTGGTCCTTCAATCAATAACGGTGTGGTCTTCAATAGTTTGTCTTTGTGCAGTTAATCTGAAAAACCTTGTATTTATGTTTTTGGTTTGAGCGCCGAGCTTGGTGATTTGATTGCAAAAGTTTCATCCAGAGGTGAAATCCAGCAGGTTCTGGAGAACCGGTAGCAGAAATTTTGAGCAGTTTGGAGAACTGGCAAATACCACCTCTGGCTTGCCCCAGGAGTGGGGAGGGAATGGAGATTTTGCAGTATCCTTCCCCTGCCACGCCCACCAAGCCACACCCACTAAGCTACACCACACCCACCAAGCCACACCCACAGAACCGGTAGTAAAAATATTCGGCTTTCACCACTGGTTTCATCCCCATTCGAGGAGACATCTTCAGTGAGCTTTGGATTGCCCTTGTCTGGGGGAGCACTGGCCTTTAAATACCTTTCTGAGTTTTGGTCTGATTTCGGGTTGTTTGATCGGCTAGCTGTAGTTGCTGAGTCATAGTCCTTGGTTATAAGTCCCGTCTGTGTGATGTAAATTAATGCTGGTGTTGTTGTTTGGATGTCTTCTGATGATGTCATGGTCTGGTTTCGGGTTGATTTGATCAGCTGTGTCAGATATGGTCTGATTTCTTGTGAACTGTTAAGTTTTAAATTTGTTGGCAGCATGGTTGTTCATTGGTCTTTAAATGCTGCCTACGGGATCGTGATTGATGTTGTTCTTTTGTTCTAAGTGATTGGTAGATTGGGTCGATGTCCCGACCAGCCAATCACACAACCCGAAATCAGACCAGGACTCAGAAAGGTATTTAAAGGCCAGTGCTCCCTAGATAAGCACAAACCAAAGCGCACTGAAGATGTCTCCTTGAATGGGGACGAAACGTTTGCAACCAAATCGCCAAACTCGGAGCTCAAACTACCAACCCAAGCTACTAATACCCAAAGACCTTGTGTTTTCTAAAAGTGTGGCTCAAAGAGTAGTTTGTAAAGTAGCAACTATGTTTGTGTCTGATTATTCAGCTCTGTGCTTCATGCTCTCTCTCTCTCTTTCTGTCTTTCCCTTTTACCTTATAAAAGTAGCTTTTGAAAAACAACCTCTTTAGTTTTAGGTGTTTAGGGTCTGTGCATTGTAGAACTCTGCATTGTGGCCAGCTTCATTTGTGGCAGCTATGCTGGCCATATAGCATACAAAATCAGGAGAGTATGGATTAACTCTTCCATTCAACAACAACAACAACAAAAATCTGGTTCACATTTCTAACTCCTGGAGGAGAAGCCTGATGACAATAGGTGTTTCCTCTGTCAATTGGCCAAGCTTGCCTTGTAGGCAGGATGGTCGTGGAGCCCCTTAAAACAGAGGTGCCTAACCATGGCAACTTTAAGACTTGTGGGCTTCATTTCCCAGAATTTTAGGCATTGAAGTTGCCAAGGTTGGACACCTCTGCCATAAAGGGTTATGCAGCCCTGCTTTCCTATTGGCAACAACACTGACCACAGCAAAAATGGCAAATGTACACAAAACTATTCCCATAGAGATATTTTCTCCCCTAAGTAAGTATAAAATACAGGTAGTCCTCAACTTATGACCACAATTAAGTCCAAATTTTTGTTGCTAAGTGAGACAATCGAGTTTTGCCCAGCAGTGAAATGCAAAATTTTTTGCTACCGGTTCTGTGGGTGTGGCTTGGCGGGCGTAGCTTGGTGAGGGGGAAGTCATGTGACTGGGTGGGCATGGCCAACTTTTTTTTTTTTACTTTTTAAAGCTTTTTTTACTATCTATTTGCCTGAACCGGTAGTAAAAAAATGCTTTAAAAAAGTAAAAAAAAGTTCTGACGATCAAGCGGCACAGCTGTGATCGTCAAAACCCTTTTTTTTACTTTTTAAAGCATTCTTTTACTACCGGTTTGCCCAAACCAGTACTTTTTATCACTACCAGTTCGCCCGAACTGGAGCGAACCAGTAGCATTTCACCCTTGGTATTGCCCCATTTTACTATCTTTCTTGCCCCAGTTGTTAAGTGGATCACTGCAATGGTCAAGTTAGTAACACCGTTGCTAAATGAATCTGGCTTCCCCATTGACTTGGCTTGTCAGAAGGTTGCAAAACACGATCAGATGAGCCTAGAACACTGTAACTGTCATATATATGAGTCAGTTGGCGAGCGTCTGAATTTTGACCATGGGGCCATGGGGATACTTGCAACAGTTGTAAGTGTGAAAACCAGGGGTGGGTTCTAAAATTTTTTACTACTGGTTCTGCAGGCATGGCTTATTTTGTGGGCGTGGCTTGATGGTCATGTGACAATTCTTTAGGATTTAGCAGAGGTACTGGTGTACCAGGCTTTTAACTACTTACAGAGCTGTACCAGTCTACTCATTTGTTTTTGGAGGCACCGGTCTACTCATTCGTTTTTGGGGGCACCAGTCTACCACTACACTGCCTTTTAACACTGATCAGCTGTAGGGCAGCCCTTTGAAGCCCCGCGGCAAGAGTTTAAACAGGTTTTTTCCTTCTAGCCAATCAGCTGGGACTCGGGAGGCAGCAATAGATTGGGGGTGGGGCCAAATAAAAGGTAAGAATAACACGGGGGGGGGGAGGGCCCAGCTCCCGAACAAAGAGAACCAGTTCGGTGACATCATATCGTCACCGCTACCGGCTTGGCCGAACCGGGCCGAACCAGGAGGAACCCACCACTGATTCATAAGTCACTTTTTTCAATGCCGTTCTAACTTCAAACGGTCATTAAATGAATTGTTGTAAGTGGAGGACTACCTGTATAATAGGAGGGGCATCCCAGGAGTGGGTGTTGCTGACTTGCTGAAAGACTGCAGAGGCGTTCTCCGTATAACGCAAGCTGTTGTTACAAGCCTTACTTGTTCTTTTTCTAATTCTGATGGGAGAAAAAAATGTTCAGGTGCTCGGGGTCATTACGGTTTATGAAGCTCAGACCAGATATACCGGTAGCTGATTCCTAGGTGTGAGAAGTTAGGAGTGCAGGAAATTATGTATGCATTTAGGTGGTGCAGGGTGTTTTTCAAGATGATGTATGGGAAAAGATGATTTCTCGAAATAGATTGGAAGAGAGGATGGAAAGCCCCCAAAAGGATTCTAAAAGAACCAGCCAATTTTCTGAAAGCAAAGCAAAAAAAAAAAAAATTATTGATGAGTGATGTGTTGAGGGAGAGAACTCTTCTGCAGAAAGTTTCAGTGCCCAGGGCTAGAAAGGAAAGTGAACCAAAGATCATCTTCTGTGGCCACCCCTGTCAGCTTGCAAAGAAGACTCATATCTGGCCGAGGGGAGTGAAATGGGGTTGCTACCCACCTTTCCTCCCACCAGGCCTGGAGAGATTGGGCAGACAGAGGGGGGAGACCCGTGTGTGTGTGTGTTGGGGGGGGGGGACAAGCAAGAATGAATAGGAGGCGATACTGAAGGGAGCGCAAGAAAAATTCCAGTCAGAAATCCTGCATAAGCAGAACACACAACAGGGAAGTGTATGTCATTGCTCTGCATAAAATACCTGCTTAGATGTTAATTTACTGAAAGCTATGCAAGCATTAAATAAGGTTAACCTTTAACTGGGGCTGAAAAGTAAATAAAAAGATTGGTTTGGGGGGCTGGGGAGGGAAAGAAAGATGTCTCAGAAGACGGCTTAAAAATTAATGATTTGTCAGCCCTCTCGAGCAAAAGAGAGAAAGAGAGAGAGAGAGAGAGCTGAGCTGAAGCTGCCTTCGATTTGCTCAAGCTCTTAATTCATCTGACCCCAGCATGGACTTCTCTGGTTAGGACAGCCTTCCCTGTCCTAGTGTGCTCCATAGGCATTGGACTACAGCTCACATCATCCACAGCCACCGTGCACATTGCCTATATAAAGTAGCCAGGAGATCAGGGCAGTAGCAGACGGGCCTAGCATCAATATGGATCGGTGATGATGCTTCTTTGTGTGTCTCCTCCTTCACGCGGCTTTTTGGGGGGGAAAGATGGGGGAGGGGGTAAATGACTGGGCTTGAATACGCAACATCAGTAGCTGGCCGTGATCAGGGAATCCTTCTGGATCAGCTCTGGGGATTGGGAGTGGGTGCCACTGTATTGTGCTGGTTCTCTTCCTCCTTACAAAGTTGATTCCGGTTGGCGTTGATTGGGAGTGAGAGGCCCTCCCTCAGCCACTACAATGTGTAGTTCCACAGGGCTGGGTAATCTCTCCACTCCTTTTTAACATCTACATGGAGCTGCCAGGTGAGATCATCCACCACCATGGGGTAAAGTACCAGTATGCTGATGAAAGCCAATTATACGTCTCTGCCCCTGGCAAACCAAGCAATGCTACTGATGTCCTGTCTTGGCGCCTGGAGGCTGTGGGGAGTTGGGTGGAGGACAACAGGCTTCAGCTGAACCCTGGCAAGACTGAGCGGGCTTTGGATTTTAAGGCCTTCTCAATCTGGGACTTTACTATCTTTGTGCTGGATGGAGTTACATTGTCCCCAGGAGAATCTGTGTGCCATCTGGGGGGTCCTTCTGGACTCGCAACTCCTACTCAAAGAGTAAGTGGCTGTGGTGGCTAGGAGGGCCTTTGCACATCTTTGTGCTGAGATTGAACCCAATCCTATCAAATTTCTGGAAATCTCTTAAAAGCTTTTAGCGGATCCTATGGAAATAGGGAAATGACTGTACTGCGTGTACACTTGAATGCACGCTCCTCCAGTTAGTTTCATTTATGTGTATGTTTTAATTGGTTTTTAATTGTTTTGTTTCTATTGTATGCTGCCCAGAGTCACATCTGTGAGATGAGAGGCTATATAAATTTGATAAACAAACAAACAAATGCACATAGTTGCTGGTGCCCAAGTTGTTATTTTTATTTTAAATATATATTATCTTTTTCTTGAAACAAAATGATCCTTATTGCCAAGGTCTTTTTCCCGCCTCTCTAATGATTGATTCCTAAATCCAGCAGCCACTGGGTCAGCTTTTGATAGCAAGCACCCAGCTTCCCTAGCAAATGAAATATTAGATAACAATTATTAAAGCTGTGCCTAGCAATACTCCTAAAACCATTAAGGGGTTTGTCGTGTCTTCTAGAAATTTTAAGCTGTAATTCTCTCATTTTCTTGTTGCTGGCCATGTTGCCTGGGGCAATAGGAGTGGAATTTGGGAGCGCTTGTTTAAGCATGCTGCTTGTCCAACTTGACTCCTATAGGAAAATGTCCATGTACATTTTCAGAAGCAGTGGGCTGCTTCCAACCAGAGAGGGAGAGAAACAAGATATGGGGCTGAGTACAAAGCACATGCAGAAGATTAGAGGCCATAGGTGGAAGGCAACCCTGAGTTATGGCCACAGCCACCAGCTGAGATCCTTTGTGTGTTGTTGTTTACCTATTTACGCAAACCATCAGTCTTCCTTTTGGACATATTTGCTGCTGCTTCGGAATTTGTCTGGAGATTCCTCTGTCATTACCGGAGTCAGGTGCTAAATTTTAAAAATAGCATTGAGCCACATTTTCATATTTCTGCCTTATAACCAAAATCAATATGCCTGATCTTTTTTGTGTAATGAAGTATATAGCTATTTGTGTTCAGCTTGTGCCAAATACCTTATCTTATTATCTTATCATCTTAATATTGCATTCTAATCTTGCTTTTCCTCTGGGACTTGAAGAGTGTATATAGAAAGGGCTGTCTTATTTCATCTCCACAACTCTACGAGGTGGGTTAGGCTGAAAAAAGTGGCTGGCCTTAAGCCATCCAGTGAACCTTTAGACTGATGAAACTTGAATGCGTCTCGCCTAGCCACTACTTTAACCACAATGCTTCATTGGTCTTTCCCTCTCTTACCAAACCAGGGTTTGTTGGTGCAAAGACAGCCTTCACAGCAAAGCTTCTGAAAGTGGATTGCTGGAGTCATGCACCATTCATCGCAGCTGAGCCTGCAATGGAGGAGGGCCTCCTTCTCCATATTGAAGGTCCCTAGTTCAACTTCTGTATTTCTGGACAAATTCAAGTCCAGGTTCTTGGAGAATTGCTGCTAAGACAAACTCTTGGAAGTACCGTGTGTGGAGAATGAAGGATCTGGCTCACCGGAATTGAGCTTGTGACATCCCCTATTTTGTGTGTTCCCAGAGCAAGCGGGAATCCGAGTCGTCCTGCCTATGCTTAACGGCTGAGATTGTTCCATTTTTTATTTTTTTAAAAAGCCTGACTTCCCCACGGATGGGGGTGGCGGAAATGAGTCAGGGCAGAATCTGGAATATGTTAAGAATGGAATCTGCCCCGCACTAGAGCCTGCTGGCTTTTCAAATTTCAGCACTAGTTACCTCACGCCGTGCAGTTTTATTGGTCAAACCAAAAATCCTACATGATTAGCAATCATCCTTGGGGCCAATTCTCCCATGAGCCACCCCTGCTGAAGAGGTTGCTGGAAACATTTCTCCCACAGAGGCAGCTCCTTGGAATGGAAGGCCGAATCTTCTGCTTTCCTTGGAAGGCAGCCGGATTTCCTCCAGGCCCTTTCCTAGAGCTGTCTTTTAGGAAAGCCTTGCCAAGCAGAATGCTATGGTCCCTTTCCATGCTTTTTGGGAGCTGCCAGTGCTTGGCACACAGTGTGAAGACCGGGCTGGGGAGGTGGGGGGAGGAAAGGGCTGAGCCAGCATTGAGGTGGGGTGAGACAAGCACAGAGGCATGGGACACATTTATTCAGTAGTTTGGGGCTGATGAGTTGCAGGTGAGCAGATAACACATGGTTTGGATTTCAAGGATTAAGGAGGAGGCGATTGGAAACATATTGCTGGCTAAGCCAGCTGGCTCATTCCAGGAGGGTGTGCCCAGCAAAGAGTCAGAGCAGGAAGCCTTACCAGAAATCGTAGAGCGAGTCAAAAGCACAGGTCATCCAGTCCAGTCCCTGCAGTCAACTACAGGTCAAGCCAATCAGTCAAGACCACAAGCCAGCCACAGTCATCCAGCAGATGTATTTCTTGTGGTTATTAAAGTTCCAGTGAGCAAAGAGCTCTGAGTGACTGAAACCAGAGAGACAGGCTGTTTTTATGACTTCATGTGCAGCATAGATAATCACAGTAATTGCAACTTGGGAAGTCTCCTTCTCAAGACAGACCTCGTGTACTCATTTTGCTTTTTGAAATGTGGTGTCTTCCAGATGTCTTGGGATGGCATAACTCTCAAAGTTCCCTATGAGTTTTGTAGTCCTAACCCATATGGAGGAGAGTTTGGCTAAGAAACTAGTTAACAAGTTGTTGTTTCTTAAACTCCCTCCACTAGGACTTTGAAAATAAACAAAGACGTATTTTATATGGCACTTGTAAGTTCATTCATTGTTTATTGCTAAGTACAAGGTTATGGTGAAAATGCTGCTGCTGCTGTTATAGAAAGAGGCAAAAAGTTCTTCAAAGCAGGAGGCCTCTTATTAAGTCAACTCATCTTTCAACACCTTATTTTGTAATCAGTTTTGTCTCTGGCATGTGCATGTGAGGTTCCCATCTATTTGAAAGCAGCCCTAGACCTCTGCAATCAGAGAATATACAGAGAAAGAAAGAAAGAGAGAGAGAGAAGAGAGAAAGAAAGAAAGAAAGAGAAAGAAAGAAAGAAAGATCTCTATAGCTTTCAAGTGTCTGCTTTCACATTTGCAAATCACTCTCTTTCAGCCCAATTCACCATACATGCTTCTTGTGGAAAATAGGAGGAGGAAAAAGTAAGGAATCCGCACCACCTTGAGTTATTTATAGAAAGAATAAAATCAGGATTAAAAATAATTGAATTAACGAAATAAACTTCTGTTTCAGGTCCTTTAGAGGGAAAGGTGGCCTGATGGGCTTTGCACTTCTCCCTTCTAGTAATTGCTGGATTTTTTTTTCTTCTGCATATGGGTAGAGAAATGCAGACGATGAGAAATAAGGAGATGAGCCATAGAAAAAAAAGCAGGTGAAATATTTTATTTCCCTTTTGCCTGGAATGGGGAATAAGGACTTCCAGATGGGCAATAATTATGTCTGCACAAATGACTTTGTCTTGCACAGGGGGTGGGGACCATTGGCTTACTCTATATAACCAAGTTAAAGTGCTACTCACCCATCCTTGAAGTGGCAGAAAAAACGATACTGGTATAAAATATGCTGCTCCCATCCCAATTGCCAATCTCTATCTTGTGATTGTGATACCAAATGGAAGTATTCTATTCATTCTGTACAGGTCTAATTAAGAAAAGGGGCGGATGGATTCCACCAGCTTTATTTTTCTCTCTCTTCCCCGTGATCACCAGCCAGCAGGAAATGCCCACCAATCAGGCTCTTTAATGTGGTCTGGAGAGGAAATGAGTTTTGAAAGATAGCTGGAGCCATTTGTCAAGATGTGATGCTGAGGCAGCTGATTTGGGGGGATGGTGAAAGCTGCCTGGGAAAACAGAAGAGGCACTGCTGGTGAAGGCCGACCCATGACTGCCCAAACACAGCTAGGAGGGGTAGTGGGAGAAGGGAGAAATTGACTTTTTTTACCCACTTTTTTTACCCACCAAAGCTCTGATGCAATGGAATTGGGGGAAGCCAATCTATCAAGATCTGTCATGCAGTCTAGAAAACAGCTGGCAGATATGGGAGTATGTGTGGATGCAAGGTGAAGAAAGAGAGACCTGCTTCTCCTGGGGGGGGGGGCTGCCCCCCACCCCCCACCCAGTGCCTGCCAGCTGTTTGGAGGACTAATTTTAAACAAGGGTTTAGTGCTCTTCTGAAAGAAGGATGCATTCATATTCAGATTGCTTTTAAATGTGGGTTTACCACTCTTTCAGGAAAACATTGAAGCCATGTTTAAGAGTGACTCAGCTGAGCGCTGTGCTCCAGAGAGTGGGAAATCTCTCTTCAATTTCACTTCTCAAGGTCTGTCACACATACATATGATGCCTCTTTGTTGGTTTTTTTTTAATAGCATTTACGGTTTAGCATTTTCCTGGTAAACCCATGTTCAACAGGAGCTGAACAACAGCTGAACATCTGAAAAAAGGATGAAGGTTGCAACCTGAAGCAAGGAAGAGCTGTTTCTCTCCTGTTTCACCCTGCAATCCACCCCCTCCCCCTTTCTATCTCCAGAGATCTGCTGTTCAAGATCATTCATATCTCCAAGTTGGGATTTACACTTGGTTGTTACTGGTCGGTAGCCTGGTTTGAAAGAACTGAGCTGTCTGGCTACCCAAGCAGAATAAGTCTTAGAGCAATGATGGCGAATGTGTCAAAGATGACATGCCACAAAGTTTTTGGTAACACACCAGCATTCACCATCACCCCGCGAACTACTATTTTGGAAAGCATGCCCCATTCTTAAGCTATTTTCAGAGATTTCCAAGGCCACGGGAGAATGGCGTATGCTCTCGTGCAGCCTGCAGGAGTCGTGTGAGAGGGCCGTTGCTGTCATGGGGCCTCAAAACATTGTGTGAAAATGGGTTGTGTTTTTGCACAGTTTTCAGAAGCTGCAAAGGCCACAGAAGAGCATTCTCTGAAGCTGCTGCAAGAATGAAAGCCTCCTGCGATCCAGAGCTGCTACAAGGGTCTGTCAACAGAAAGAGAACACCGCTTGTAGGGAAGCAGCTTGCAGCAGATCCTGGGAATCACACACACAATTGGACTATATTTTTTGTTTTAAAAATATGAATATATAAAGAATTACTTCTCTTTTGTTACTGTGTGTGTGTGTTCCTGTATGTGTGAGAGAGAGGAAGTGACATGCCAGCAGAATCAAGGTAGACATTTTCTGACTGTCCAAAAGTTTCACCATCACGGTTCTAGAACATAATTTCTAAAGATTGGAGGTGTGCGAGATTTTCCTATAGTAATCTAAAGTGACCAACAGATGTTGGGGGAGTTGGGTGGTACATCCTGACTTCAATACTGAAATGCATCAGATTGCACCCAGGGTAAAAGTGTGGCTTAGGAATGAGATGAAGGCAGCTGAGGAACGTCCATACCATGTTTAGGTGCACCTGGGAGAAAATCCCATGACTGCTGGATCCAGGTGTTGTGGCCACAAGTGTCCCTGAATGTAGAATGTGGAATGTCATAGAAGGGTTGAAAGCTGTTTCCACCCTATTTGTCGGAGGCTTGATTCATACATCTAGTTTCATTTTCCATATTTCATTTCCCTAATGGTAAGCTATACATTAAGAGTCAAATAATGATAAATGCTAAACTATACATTAAGAATCAAAGAATGGTAATCAGAGGGTGGGGAGGGAGAAATTTGCAGGAGAGATCTAATAGCCTGGAGTGAGCATTAACTCTTCATCTATCTGTAGCTCTTCCTTGCTAATGTTTTCTCCTCCAACCCCCTGGGGACATGCTCAGTTTCTTTTCCTCCAGCAAATTTCTGGTAGAATTTAAAGATGAACAACCTGGGAAACGAGTAGAAATATGCAGGAAAATATTGGCAAGTGCTTAATCGACCCCCATATCTACTTACTCTCCTTCGCAAACATCCTAAACCATTCTTGGCTCATTTTTCTCCAGGCAAGTTAAACCTACTTCGGACAAGTTGACAGTTAGCACCTGTAAGATATTTTATGGCTTGAGTTGACCAACAAATGGTACTTTTCCCTCAGCCATAAAAAATATACAACAGCAATATATTAAACAAGCCACCATTTGCTGCTTTTTGTTGTCACCGGAAATCAGTTGCCAAAAGCTATTAACACATTCTAGCTTGCAGTACTTTGAAGGGTGCTCCTTTAGTTAATTTGAGAGAAAGAAATGCATATGCAAAGGGATAATAAGCACCTTCTCGGCACCAGCAGACCAAGCTAGCTCACAACTTCTTCTCTCTCGTTACTTCTCCAGCAGCAAATCAACACTAGAGAGACATCTAACTCTTCAGAGAACAGTAAGAAACTTCTTACTGTGAAATTTCTAAGGACAAATTTCCTAATTGTGAAAGCAATTAACCAGTGGAATGGCTGGCTTTCAAAAGTTGTGGGTTTCTCCATTGTTGGAGGCTTTTAAGAAGATACTGGACAGCCACTTGTCTGGAATGGATCGAAAGAGGTCAAATGTAGGATCTGCTTGATTTGAAGCACACTTTGCCCCTAAATTCTCCCCAGTGCTTTTAGAAATGCTCAAAGCCTTTCATTTTATCAAAACATAAAGGTCTTTTCCCTGATTTATTCCATCCATTACATCAGGAACTTTTCCCCACTGCTGTTGATGACATTGGATTATGGGCTTCGGCGGTTTGGAGGTACTAGTACTTTTAAAGGGCACTGATTGGGAAAAACTGGCATAAGGGACAGACAAGACATGAGCAAAACAGATGGTTCTGAGTACCTAATATTCCTCTCTTGGAATTAAAGGAATAAATTGAACAGGACAGAGAAGGTGGTTGGAAGTGAAATCTGACCCAGCATTTTGACAGTCCAGCAAAAGTGCTGAGAAGCCACCATTAGCTTCCTATCTCTGGGATAAGACTCCCTGAAGCATTTGAGATGCAGAGATAATTGATATTAAAATTAAATTTAAAACTGGGTAAACAGCATAATTTCATAACTCCAAAGAAGAGTCTCACTTATCGCATATTTCATGGTGACAGGAATTCTCTGGGGTGACTTTCTAATGGATTAAAATAATTGAAAGCTAATTTAAATGTTGAATAGCACTATGGCTTCTTCCACACCTCTTCTGGCTATCGAGGGCGTAGCCAAAAACCCTTTGGGGGATGAAATCTAGTAGAATTTGAAGATTTTTTACCACATGATGAAAGTGAACCTTATTCCATGATGCCTGATTCTTAATAATTTTAATAACTACTATTAATTTCAGGATTAATAATTTCAGGATTTGGGATTGGTAGGACACACTTCCCTTTAGCATCTTACAATGTCATTTCCCTGCCTTGTATGTGTGTGTGTGTGTCCCTTCCTGGATCCAGGAATTTGGGGTGGGGTGCAACCTTTTGGAATAGTGAATATGCTGGAAATTCTAAGAACATGTTATAGACATTGAACCATATGATTGTTAGGGAGGAAAAAATGCCTGTTCATTAAGTTTGTCTGTCACAGTGCTTGTGAACAGTGAAGAAACATTAGTTTAGCAGAAAGTAAAGATTACCTGTCCCTACTGTTGCTACGTCAATTTGCAAAATTCTAGATGACCACTGGATGCAGTGTGCAGTTGCATTCAGAAAAACCTACTCTTTACTACTTTCTATTGGTCTCCTAGAGTTTTGCAGACTCAGTAGGGCAGCTTATTCATCACTAGTCTTTGCTTTTTCAGATGAGCCCTCTCACTTCCACACCTCTCCCTCTCCCCCTCCCCCTCTCCCTCTCCCTCTCCCCCCCTCTTTTTCTGAGCATCCTTCCAAAGAAAATCATGGCCTACAAGTACACATTACAGTTTATTTACTAAAGATGCCCATGGGATTTTCCTAGAAACCAAGGTCTTCTGGTGACTAAAAATAATATTGAAGATGGAGTGGTTTGCAACTTGCCAGCTTCCTAATTATTTATTTTTTAATTAAAAGAGTTTCCTAGGCATGGAAAAAAAATAGTCATATAAGACAAAGAACCTAGTAGGTATCAAGGGAGCTGTTGGCAAGCAGATGCTATTCATGCATGCCACGTTGAGGGCCTCAGACTTACACAAATATTTAAATATCATTATGCATCCACATTGAGGTTTACTTCCTAGTTTTCTCACTGCAAAAGAGGGGCCATTTTTTCCCCACCTGCCTTTCACCTCTGTCCCATCTTTGCTGCTATAAGACAGCAAGTCGTTTGTTGGTTGGTTAACAATAGTTGTAAACACTGCCTCCGTTATGAGATTCTGGGTGGTGTACAACAAAGCAAGAGAATAAAACAATCAAATTGAAAAATGAACAAGCCAGCAACAAAAACCATACATCCACAGATGGAATGCCCACAATTAGCAAGTTCAATTAGAGCAAAAAATACCTGAGCCAGCATGTTATCACCGCCTTGCAAAAAGCAAGAAAGACGCATGCTGCATGGGCCTCTGGGAAGCATATTTTAGATCAGGGTTCCCCAAAGTGGCCAATATGAACCCCAAAGGTCAAAGGGATTCTCCAAGGCTTTACGTTGCTGTTATCATTATCCATAGTACCATTAGTTAAAGTAGTGTTTATTAAAATATTTCCATACAATAAATGTTTAGGGGTTGATAAATAATCTGACATTTCCTGAAGAGATTGATGAACTAAAGCAGAGGTCTTCAAACTTGGCAGTTTTAAGACTTGTGGACTTCAACTCCCAGAATTCTCTATGCTGGCTGGAGAATTCTGGGAGTTGAAGTCCACAAGTCTTAAAGCTGCCATATTTGAGGACTCCTGAGCTAAAGGGTTCGGGGACTTTTGTTCTACAGCAGGGTGATATAGCCTAGCTTTATGTTGGCTATGAAAAAAGGACAATTTGATGGTTAGGAATCAGTAGGGAAAGAATCAAAAATAAATCTGCTAAATATCATAAGGCTTTGAGACATATTTAAGATGTGACCATTTAGGGTACAGTCTTTGACTTACAACCATTTCTTTAGTTCATGTTTTAAAACAGCAGAAACTGTTCCGGGGAATGTTAGTACATGCATTGTAACATAGTGTGTAAAAGTGTTGGCTGTATACAGGTGGTCCTTGACTTACAACCATTCATTTAGTGACCATTTCAACTTACAGAGGCACTGAAAAAAATGTCTTATGATTTTTCATATTTGCAACTGCTACACCATCCCAATGGTCACATGATCAAAATTCAGATAAATAAAATAAATTAAAATAAAATAAAATTATTGTCATTGTACGTATATGCACAGTATACCCATACAACAAAATTCACTTAACACCCAAAGACCAGGTCCAACACACATAACAATCCCCAAACACACTCCCACCCACCACAATTCTCCACCCCTAAACCACCCAAACATCCACACAACAGACCAAGTAATACTGTCCAACAACTCACTAATGGTGGCTCTTTAGTTCATTGTTGAGTGCAATTATAGCTCTGGGATAAAAACTATTCAGAAGACATGTGGTCCAAGTTTTAATTGTTCTGTATCTTCTGCCAGAAGGCAACAGTCCAAAAAGATTGTAAGCAGGATGGGAAGAGTCTCTGAGAATGTTATGCAACTTTCTCAAACAGCGAGATTCGAAGATGTCGTCCAGGGCTAGTAGCTGGAGTCTGATGATATTCTGGGCAGTTTTAATGATTTTCTGTAGAGCTTTTTTGTCCACTACAGAGCTGCTCCCATACCATGCAAGAATGCCATATGTCAGGACACTCTCAATGGTGCTGCGGTAGTAGGACAAGTAGATGCTGAGATCCTCAGATGCTTGGCAACTAGCAAGGTTGTTATGTCCCAGGGTCATGTGATCACCTTTTGCAAACTTCTGAAAAGCAAAGTCAATAGGGAAGCCAGATTTATTTAACAGCTGTGTTACTAACTTAACAACTGCAGTGATTCACTTAACAAATGTGGCAAGAAAGTTTGTAAAATGGGGCAAAATTCACTGAAGAGTCTCATTTAGCAATGGAAATTTTGGGTTCAGTTGTGGTTGTAAATCGAGGACTACCTGTATTATATACCCTTCTGTTTGCACATCTCCAGCAGTATAAAGGTACTAAAACCTAACAATCTACTAAAAAAACAACAACCCAAAAGTATTACGAGAATGGAGAACCTTCTGTCTGAGGAAAGGCCATGGTGTTTGTACATTTTATGGAGCAAATAAAAGAAATAATAAATGAAGATATGTTTAAGTTCATAAAATGATACAGGGTTTGGTAAAAATACTGTAAGTGAAAGGAATATAGAGAAGATGTCCTTTCCTCATAATAATAGAATCTGACAAATAGAAAAAACAAACAACACAGCAGTAGCCTTGGTGGTGCAGTGGACTAAAGTACTGTTAAGTAGCATTTAGCTGCCAGCTGCCTGCAATTACAGAGAGTTCAAATCTCACCAGGCTCAAGGTTGAATCAGCCTTCCATCCTTCCAAGGTAGGTAAAATGAGGACCCGGATTGGGGAGGCAATAAGTTGACTTTGTATAAAAAAGAACACCGCTTAGAGGGGGGCCGAAAGCCCTACTAAGCAGGTATATACAAAAGTATGACAGCTATTGCTTAATGCATTGTAAGCCGCTCTGAGTCTCCGGAGAAGGGCGGCATACAAATTGAACCAATAAATAGATATTACACAATTTTACAGGTTTCCGTATCAGCATGTATATTCTGCTTTTGTACTTCACTATTCAGTATTTGCCTTCTCATAGATTTTAACAATTCTGGTAGAAGTATAGTAACTATATTATAATAATATAATACTAATTATAACTGTTCTGATTGTACATATATACATATATCTTTATCTTATAGTCAATGGTTTATTTCTTTTTTTTTCTTTACTTGTGGTTTTTAAAGTTGGAAAATGTTCAATAAAAACTATTTTTTTAAAAAAAGAATCTGAATGGTGGGAGATACAAAACAGACAAAAGAAATATGTTTCACTTAAGGTATGGAATTCATTGCCAGAAGGGATGGCTTTAAAAAGGGATTAGAGAAATTTATGGAGGATATTTATCAGTGGCTGGTAGACATGATGGCTATCTGCTACCTCTGGATCACAGGCAGCACGTCTCCAAATCCAAGTCACTCAAGAGACGGACAGAAGAGAGTTATTTTCCTCCTACTAGAACTTATGACAGGTATATGCTTAGCAACTGTGGGAACAGAACACCAGACCACAAGTCTTTGGTTGGATCCAGCATAGCTCCTTTTCTCCTCTCGCAGAATTTTCTAGAAAAACCATTACTTGGCAATCTGCAGTTGAAGTATCAGTAAACGAGAGTAAGCTGACCTCAGCCCTCCTCTAAAGAAATATATCTGTGATCTAACTGTGAGATATAGTACAATGATCCCCACACTGTCTTTTTCTCAAGATGAGTTCACACATGCTGATTCATCACTCAATAACTGAAAAATGAAGTGATGACCCACAAATATAAAGCAGGCATCACAGATCAAACTTCAGACCCAAAGTGCTTTCATATCACCTGACTTCACTTCTTTAAATAGTCAGCTACCCAACCATCTGACAGTCACTGAGTGATGAGATGATATCAGATAATACGTAGGCATCTGTGAAGCATCCCTAAGAAGACTTTTTCAGAATCTAAGCAATCTTTCAAGCACTTTCCGGGCACAGTTAAGCATCCTTTCCTGTGGCTATTTATCTAGGCAATTTCCAGCTGCATGGAAGTACAAAGTACAAAAGAGAACAACACGATCAGATTCCACCGGCCTTGTTTAACTGTTTCTGCTTTTCATGACTAAATGAAGAAGATTCTTGTCTTCTTTTTTTTTAAATTCGCTTTGTTCTTGTATGCTGATCTGGGGTTTCAGTTTCTACGGTAAGAGAATATTGAAAATTTAACCCAGCTTTTCACAGTTTGCTATCCTCCAGATATGCTGGGACATGTCAGCTGGAAATACTGCCAGTTGCGGTCCTAACATATCTGCAGAATGTCAGAGCATTTTGTTTCAGCCCAATAACTTCAAGAACTTTGCTTAATGTCTTATGATTCTTAATGTCTAATTTAAAAAAAAAACACCTTTGAAAGAACTTTGCTTGTTTTTGCACGTCTGGCATTTTGCATTCCTAGGTTTAGGTTTGTGCAGAAGAATAATATTGTGGCATGTACAGTGATCTTTGATGCATGTAAGTATCAGTCTTAGATTCCATTAGTTTTAGTCTGTAATCACTGTCCGTATAAGATATACGGTATACGGATATGCAGCATTTGGATCTCAAGCTGGAAAGTCCCTTGGATCCAAATAATCAGCTAGTAATCCTGATGAAGCCAAGGGCCAACTCAGTTTCATCAGATTCCCGATTCTTGACAGATTGAACATTGGGCGCTATCTAACAAAATGAAATTCAATGGTGAAAAAAATAAGGTGCTATATTTAAGCAAGAAAAACAAAATGCACAGGTACAGTATATAGTAGTACCTGTGAGAGGGATCTTGGAGTCCTAGTGAACAACCACTTAAATATGAGCCAGCAGTGTGCTGCAGCTGCCAAAAAAGCCAACACAGTTCTAGGCTGCATAAACAGAGGGATAGAATCAAGATCATGTGACGTGTTAATACCTCTTTTATAATGCTTTGGTAAAGGTTAGGAATACGGCATCCAGTTTTCGTTGCCATGATGTAAAAAAGATGTTGAGACTCTAGAACAGGAGTGTCAAACTCACGTCAGGGTAAAGTGATGTGATGTATCGGACTTTAACCCCCTTTGCTAAACCGGGCGGGGGCGTAACCAGTTAGTGATGCATCCAGCCCGCAGGCTGTAAATTTGACAGCCCTGCTGTAGAAAAAGTGCAGAGAAGAGCAACAAAGATGATTAGGGGACTGGAGGCTAAAACATATAAAGAACGGTTGCTGGAATTGGGTATGTCTAGTTTGATGAAAAGAAGGACTAGGGGTGACATGATACTAATGTTCCAATATCTCAGGGGCTGCCACAAAGAAGAGGGAGTCAAGGTATTCTCCAAAGCACTTGAGGGTAGGACAAGAAGCAAGGGGTGGAAACTAATCAAGGAGCGAAGCAACCTGGAATAAGGAGAAATTTCCTGACAGTTAGAACAATTAATCAGTGGAACAACTTGCCTCCAGAAGTTGTGAATGGTCCAACACTGGAAGTTTTAAAGAAGAGATTAGATAACCATTTGTCTGAAATGCTATAGGGTTTCCTGCCTAAGCAGGGGGGTGGACTAGAAGACCTCCAAGGTCCCTTCCAACTCTGTTATTCTGTAAGTCTTCTAACTGCCTCCACCAACAAACTATTTGATGCCATGACATTCTACATATAGTCCTCGACTTATGGTCACTATTGGAACCAATTTTTGTTGCTAAGCAAGGTGAGTTGTGCCTGATTTTACTACCTATTTTGCCATGATTGTTAAGCAACTGAGTGCAGTTGCTAAGTGAATCTCAAGCGAATTTGGCATTCGCCATTGACTTTGCTTGTTGGAAGTCAACTGGGAAGGTTGCAAATTAGGGCATGTCAAATTTTTCCACGTTCAATTTCCAAACATTAGGGGTGCTCAAAAGTTGTGACATGCCTTGGGGATTGTAAATATATTTGGCTTACTTTAACATAATTTAGATGTGCTTGGTAAGTAACTACATAAATATCATAACTTTTTAAATTTTGTTTAATTTGCAAACACTGATCACGTGAGCCCCAGGATTCTGCTACCATTGTAAATACATGCCAAGTGCACAAATTTGGATCAAATTTGGATCATAGGGCTGCTGAGATGGTTATCAGCACAAGTCATAAGTCGCTTTTTTTAATGCCATTGTAACTTTGAACCTTGCTAAACAAATAATAAGGATCATTTGTCATGATCATTTGTCATGATTATCAAAAATAATCATAGAATTATGATTCCTTGTATGTAACATTATAGCAGAGAGATTTGGTTTTTCACATGGACTCATTGAACTGCAACCCATATTGCTCACAGACCAGCATTTGGAAAACATATTGTTCAGGGCAGGGGTGGGCAGTTTTGAGAACTTTACAAGAGCCTTGGATAGTACAGTGGTCTAAAGCACCCTGTTATTAACACCAGCTGCCTGCAATTATTGCAGGTTTGAATCTCACCAAGGCTCAAGGTTGACTCAGCCTTCCATCCTTTCTAAGGTAGGTAAATTGAGGACCCAGATTGTGGGGGCAATAAGCTGACTTTGTATAAATATACAAAAGTATGAAGGCTATTGCTTAGCGCATTGTAAGCCGCCCTGAGTCTCCGGAGAAGGGCGGCATATAAATCAAATTAAAAAAAAAAAGTTGGCGTTACAAGTTGGCATGGCTGGCTCAAGAATTCTGGGAGCTGAATTCCACAAGTCGTAAAGTTGCCATAGTTGCCCACACCTGATTCAGGGTGTGCACTGGGCAATGTAGGTCCCAGAGATTTTTCAAGGTGTGTCTTTTGAGTTTAGTAAGCAGGCCAGTGATGGGTTCCTCCCGGTTTGACCCGGTTCGGCCGAGCCGGTAGCGGTGGCAATATGACGTCACCGAACCGGTTCTGTTTGTTCGGGAGCTGGGTCCTCCCGCACCCACCCCACCCCCATGTTATTCTTACCTTTTATTTGGCCCCACCCCCAATCTATTCGCTGCCTCCCGAGTCTCAGCTGATTGGCTAGAAGGAAAAAAACTGTTTAAACTCTTGCCGTGGGGCTTCAAAGGGCC